>CANYLF011266446.1:0-15412 GCA_948193215.1 Bocquillonia castaneifolia
TGCCATTAAATGCCACAAATGTAATAATTCTTGGAAAATTACCATTTAAATCCAATATTTTATTGTATATTTAACACCACACATTTTTTATGAAATTATTACCACCCAATAAAATAAAAATGGGTAAATTACATAAGATAAAAACCAACTTATTTATCACATATATGTTTAAATATATTTTTATTTTTTTTAGACAAAGACAATTGGATTTTAATTTTCCAAATATGAAAACAGAAGTATTTGGGATTGCTTTTAATTTCCAGATTCATATCATTCACTTGAATAAAAACCTATATATAATTATTTTAATGGATCCGGATAAATTTGGTATCTACAACATGCAATCACTTTGGATATTCAAGAAATAGTTAAACCACAGCTAGTTCTGAAGTCCGATTCTTTTTCTTGTTCTTCTGAATCTCATCATAGAAGTAAGACGCAAATCCCCACAGTGATAAAGCAAGAGAAATCCCCTTCTCAACTCTGAATTTTTCATGGTAGAATAGCACAGCTAAAGTCTCTGTCACAGGCAGCAGAGTAGCAATTATAATTCCTGAAAGCAACGACGAACCACAGAAAACAACACCGACTGCTCCCATGAAGAACAATTGCCAAAGGATCGCATTGAATACTAATACTATATAATATTTGCCTTCTCCGAGCTCGAACTCGCTTGCCTCTCTTGGAATTGTCTGTAATTATCAATATGAACATAACAAATTATCAATATGAACATAACAAATAAACAATGTGGAGATACAAAGATAGTTATTAAATTGTTAGCACTGCGTAAAAACATTCCTCGAAACTCTGTTATAGTCATTTCTGTACTTTATGGATAATCGAATAGGTAGAGTTGAATATAGCAACTGAAAGTTCACTCATTCCAATTTCAGTTGTTGAACACTGTAACAATTCTAAGATAATCAACCTTCAATATTAGCTGATAAATAAAGTTCAAAACATGTTCATATTTAAAGTGTGTTCTGATTGCATGTCGAAAAACAGAGAGTATACCTCAAAATCCTTATGCAGAAGCATCCCAATTGAGCAGAACGCAGTAGCGAAAAGAGAGATAATCATCTGCATCTCCATTACTAGAGTATAAGTTATGGTCTGCCTAGCTTTCTTATATGTCAATTCAATCAATGGCAGCACAAAACCATAAAGAACCGAAGCACCAAGTGTCATGAAAAAACCCAGGAAATACTGCCCATTGCTTTCATGAGCCGGGCGGTCCGAATTAGCATGGAGGACTAGCATAACAGCTCCAATTGACAACAAGAATATTGCATTAATGGTAAAAGGGGTGAACTTTTGCTTGACCAAAATGTAAGCAAATCCAGCCGTAAATGCAAGTTGCGTAGCAATTATAAGAGCAGAAGTAGAGACGGGAAGAAGTGAAACACCATAAGCAACTAGAAAATCATCCAAGCCAGTAAGTACACCTATAATTACACATGCCATGAAGAGACGAGGGCTGATATAATAGAGCTTCGCCCTGGCACCATTGTTGCTTCGACGATAAATATACGAAATGAGTAAGGGAATTAAGACAAATGGCCAACCAGCTGTTTGCAGAAAGCTTGAAATCCAGACACCCTTGCCTCCTTTTAAGAAGTAAAAGCGTTGGATAAGTGGACCTCCACATATACCAAATGCCAACATTGCAGCATTCACTACAAGCAGGGTTCTCTTCAGAATATTGCTTGTTTTTTCCTCTTCAACTGGTACTAAATTATTACTGTCACTCTCCATTTTCATAATCTCAGTATCTGCTCAATGTGGAAGAATTAAATATTAATGAACAAATTCCCATTCCAAATTAGCAAACAAGATTTTGCCACCATAACAATATGTGCAATTCCCATTCCAAATGGGCAAAAACCGAAATTAACAAGGAATTTAAGTTCAAAAGCAGAACATTTTGGGCCATGTTCAACTTAATTGATCCTGTTGCTTGTAGGTTGATTTAACTTAATTTTTAACAATGCATTGATTTTCTAGTCAAAGCACTTTGACAAAGTATTAATATTTTAATTAATTTTATTGTCTGTTGTTTATCAATCCTATTTAAAGGCTCTTTCAACTTATAAGGAAAAAAAAAAATGTTTGCATTAAAAAGATTTTAGTTTCTTCTCTTGTGAATTTTTTTTAAAACAAATTTCCAGTCTCTAATCTAAGAAACATGATTAACCATGATAATTAATAGGGATGATCAAGCAAAAAACAAGCTAACAATCAACTTGCTAATAATTAAATGAACAATTACGCAACATTACAATAAATCAATTATAGAATTACCTCTTTAAGCAGAGCAATTGTATATAAGCAGAGAAAGATTATCTTGGCTGCCACCACCTAAAAATTAAAGAACACTTGAAGATTAATTTAAGAACCCATTTTGAAGCAGAAACGAATGGTGATTAAATCAACTTTAGAGGAATAAGAATATAATTCAAAAGGAAAGGTGGATAGAACACAAAACTAACTTTAATGCATTGCCTTGTATATATATATATGGGAAATGGAACTTATTCTTTTAAGTGGGAAATGGAACTTACTCTTTTAAGTGGGAAATGGAACTTATTCTTTTAAGTGGGAAATGGAAATTATATTAACTTAAATAAGGAGTAGCTAAGCTGCAAAAAACAGTGTATTGAGACACGTTTTGGCATTCAGAGAGTGACTCTTCGTATGCAGCCATGGTTTTTATTACTCGGTAGTATTAGTAACTTTTAAAGGCCTTGTTTCGATTTATAATATTCGATTTTGACTCTACCCCTTATCCCCAGACACAGAACCGTAAAAATTCTACTGGTTTAGTAAAAATATCAGTACCATAACAACATTATTGGTCGGTTCAAAAAATTAAATAAAGTTACTGGTAAGGAGAATAAAAAAAAAAAAGACCAACACTAAAAAAAATAAAGCAATAGAAATATCTTATATAAGATTTTCAAACTAAAAATTGAACACAAATCAAGATTTGCTAGCTCCAAAAAAAAAAAATTGAAAACTCTACTTTGTGTTGGAAAAATTAATAAAGTTGACCCGGGCACGAGCAGTGCAGTGGAAGCGATACAAATATTTTATGTGGGAATAATAAAATAAATGGAAGCGTCAAAATAGAGAAAATAACAGGGACACAAAATTTAACGTGGTTCGGTGTAAGCCTACATCCACGGACAAAAGAGAAAATAAAAATCCACTAACAAATATAAGGGGTACAAAATATTTGGAGAATAACCTCATAGCCCGAAACCCAAAATTAATCAAACGGTGTTTATCCCTCAAATTGTACAAAAATAATCCAATAGACTAATTATAATTTGTGTACCTAATAAAGAGACTAAACACCTAAAAGCATTACACCCACACAAATTAATTTTCTCTCAGAAAACGGCTCACTTAAACACTCACACCTCTCCCAACCGAAGCACCCTCTCAATTTGCAAAGATATGCCCATTTATATATACATATATGCATACACGGAAGCCAAAAAAATATGTAAAAATTGGCCCTTTGCCATCATCACATGCAATTTTTTATATTTTCAAACTTTACTGCAAAAATTCGGTGGCACGCCACTGAATTAAAATGTGACTTCCCCCCTTTTTTATTAAAAAAATTAAATTAATAAAATAATTCTCCTCAATTTAAATTTTGATAAATTCACAAAACTCCTCCTTAATGACAAATCTTTTTCCAAATCCAAGAGAGTTTAACACAAAATTTCAAAAATGATGTAAACACAAAAATATCAAACCAACTATATGTAGTATTTAACTGTCAAAAATACTACCTTAACAGTTGATACCTCAAACATCATTAGCATGAAAATGCTTCTGAATTGACCATAAAAGAAGACGGTGTAGCAGTTGCACCTGTAATGACAGAATTTCTAAAGCTCGTATAAATGGTCGACTTGAGGAGCTGACATCACAAATATGTCACCAAAAAAATCCCGTCACCACCAATGAAATTAAATCCACTAATATCCAAAGTGGACGGAGAGATGAAATTCATAGACATAATTTATTATTATTATTATTATTATTATTATTATTATTATTATTATTATTATTATTATTATTGACTGAACCGATGCCATCAATTTTTTTTCAGTCAAAAAAATTCACCTCCAGACTCTTCTCCGACAAAATTGGCTTCGTCGGATTCCTCCTTATGCCGTTGTTTATTTTTCAACTTAAAACAATCAGCCTTAATGTGCCCTTTCTTTTTATAATAATTACAGGTCAAATTTTTATGCCTGGAACTGCTACTAGAATCTCTCCCACTAGCACTTCTACAAGCTAGTACACGATCTGCCAGGTTCTGGTAAGTGCTATGAACAAACTCCTTATCCATAAGCTCCTTTGCAAAAAGAGCTTCTTTTACCTCCTCCACAGAAAGAGTTTCTTTATTGAGAATTAAAGAATCTCTAAAATGATTATAAGAGGGTGGTAAAGAACGCAGCAACATGAGAGCCAAATCTTCTCCATCATATTTAACATCTATATTTTTCAAGTCCATCAAAATGGATGTAAACTGATCAAGGTGTGATTTTAATGGTGTACCTTCTGCCATATTGAGCATGTGCATCCGGTGCTTTACAACAAGCTTGCTGGTGAGGCTTTTCTTCATAAAAAGCAATTCAAGCTTTTTTCACAAATCTACGACAGTCTTCTCATGAATGACTTCTCACAGGACCTCATTTGACAAGCATAACTGAATGGCAGTAAGGGCTTTTTAATCCATTTCTTCAATTTTGGTTTCCGTCAAAGTGGCTGGTTTTTTTCTCCTTCTTTAGAAGTGCTTTTTGCAACCCATTTTGTGTCAACAACTCACGCATCTTGATTTGCCATAAGGCAAAACTCATGCTGCGATTGAATTTTTCGATGTCAAATTTTGACATCGCCATAACAAATCCCCAAAAAAAATTTATAAGGCTCTCATACTACTTGTTGGGAAAATTAATAAAGTTGACCCGGGCACAAGCGGTACAGCGGAAGCGGGACAAATATTTTATTTGGGAATAATAAAATAAATGGAGTCAAAATAGAGAAAATAACAGGGACACAAAATTTAACGTGGTTCGATGTAAACCTACATCCACAGGCAAAAGAGAAAATAAAAATCCACTAACAAATATGAGGAGTATAAAATATTTGCAGAATAACCTCATAACCTGAAACCCAAAAATAATCAAATAGTGTATATCCCTCAAATTGTACAAAAATAACCCAATGGACTAATTATAATTTTTGTACCTAATAGAGAGACTAAACACCCAAAAGCATTACACCCAAACAAATTAATTTTCTCTCAACACACGGCTCCTTAAACACTCACACCTCTCCCAACCGAAGCACACTCTCAATTTGCAAAGATATGCCCATTTATATATACATATATGCATACACGGAAGCCTAAAAAATATGTAAAAATTGGCCCTTTGCCATCTTCACATGCAATTTTTTATATTTTCAAACTTTACTGCAAAAATTCGGTGGCATGTACCACCGAATTAAAATGTGACTTCCCCCTTTTTTTATTAAAAAATTTAAATTAATACAACACTTTGGTAGAAAAAGATGTTACTTTTACGCAGAAGGGTTGTGGACTAGCTTGGATCTGCTTCCCTAACCATTCAATGGTCCTCATCCCACTTTTTTTTTAAAATTTTTTAAGTTTAAAGGTCTAAAAAGCCATTTTTATTTTTATCAAAAGCTCAATCAAACCTTTTAAGTTATTTTTGATACAATTAAACCCTTAATGTATAAAAATAGATCAAATAAACACATAATGTTAACATCGTTAATCCACCATTAAAGAAGATTGAGGCTTATTTGAACTTTAACTAAATATTAATGTAATACCCGTAATTTTTGTTTAATTAATTTCTAATTCAAGAATTGATTAATTAAGCTTTAATCTTAAAAAATTAAAAATAATAGCTATGGATGTCCGTTTGAGCTAAAATTTAGTTTGAAAGTGTAAAATATATTCCTAACTTTGTGGTTAAAATTTGAGGAAAAACTGAGTTAAGGACACAATTTAATTTAGAAAAGGACCTAAATGAAAAACCTAAAAACTTCTTTATATATATATATATATTCTGCCAAGGTTAGAATTGAAAGCAAAAACTTCCAAGAAAACTACTGTTAGACCCCTATATTCTCCCTAGATGACTACAGTAACCCCTTTCCTTCTTCCCTTCCGTTCACCGCCGATTGACCACCATTACCGTCGTTCTTGTTACCAAAATGAAGAGCTCGGAAAGACCAATCTACCCATACCCATAATTGCTACAATCGTTGATGGTAGAGGAAGAATCAAACTTCGCAAAGTCCGACGGTGGCTGTCAATGTGATACAACTAGCTCTGGCCATTTTCAGGCCATAAACCCCAAAATAAGTTTCAAAAGATCCTAAAACCTCTTGGAAGTGTGGACCACGATCGTGAATCACCCCGTTGGTCGATGAATGGAGCCTTTTCTCTTCAACGACGCCGACGTCCTTTTTGGCTCGATCTGTTCGTTCTGCAAACAAGGGAGGTGCGTGAGTGGTGGAATCAGACTCCTAGGTGAATTACGACACCTTTGGTAAATTCCTGCCCCTCAGATGACCCTCAGGATGGCGGCGGTTGAGCCACACACGCCGCGATGGACGGTGGCAGTGGGGCCTGACCTGGAAATGGGTGAAAATATTTTTAAAAATTCCTTAAAAATATCCCATGCAACTTTAATAAAGGACCGATAAGCTAATTATGTACAATTTTTAAATTAAAAATCCTGGAAACAAAATAACGGTTTATGGAAGTTCTTGAATTACGTGTTACACATTCAATTTAATCTTTTGGATGTTTTAGATGATTTAAGCATATTATAAATGTTATAATTAACCCAAATTGAGATTGAATTGGATGAGTTTAATAATCGGATTAATTGAATTGAATTTAGGACTGTATAGACCATATAACGAAATATAGGATTTTCGGATTGTTACGGACTGTTTGGGACTTTGAATAAGTATATATTAATAGTTGATAAATGGTGCGATAAGTTCAATAACAAATAAATATAGATAATGTTGGTTAGTGCTGTAATGGTTGTGTTTTGTAAGTCCGGGTATTTTCGTAGGCCCGGTAATTGGTTGTGATTTTAGAAGTGTAATTTTTATGCAGGATAGGGTCCACTTCGGTGGAGAGATGTCCGTTTTGCAGGGGAGGTTCTGCCAAAATTTCAATAGAATTTTCTCATAAAGCGTGATATCGAGTTTAGGATTTCTATATTATGTATATGTTAGGATAATCATGATAGTATATTTAATAGGAATTCTTTCATTAGAAAACTAGAATTCTTTGAAGTATAGGAAATAATTATATTATTCTTAATTTTATTTTTTTTATGTTTTGTAGAGAGTTCACGAGACCGAGGAGGGCCGAGTTCTTCCGGAGCGCTTAGGGGCACACACTCGAACTGTGAGTCAATTTCATATTTATGATTTGATGTTAGAATGCATGTTATAATATCATTCATAATTATGTCATTCATAGTACATTGCATATTCATTATTTTCATTCATTAGTTATATTAGATACACACACACATACACACACACTTACACACATATATGATATGAATATTTTAATACATGAATAAATGCATATGTTATGGATATGTTCTGTGAATTAATTGTGATATGCTGGATGGAGGATGGATGTGGGACGAGCTACCTGGTGGGTGTCACCAGGCTATGTGCACACAGGAGTCAGGTATATGGATATTACTTATGATTATAAGGATGGCGCATGCTGGAGAATCTCGGGCGCTGATCCTATTTATTGATGATGGTGGCATGCTCGAGAATACTCGGGCGACCGTACTGTTATTTTCTAGGGCATGCTCGAGTGGCTCGGGTGCCAGATATTGATATTGGAATAAGAGACTAATATTGGATTCATGTGATATTTATATATTCTGGGTTTAGAGGGGAATTAGGTGTTCTCCTTCATTCCTCCTTCCTTGTTTGTCTATTGTATTTGATACATCCAATTGCACTGCTGTTTATATATGTATGTATATATATATATGTATGTATATATATATATGTATGTATATATATCTATGTATGTATATATATATATGTATATATATATATATATGTATATATATATACATATAGGTTGCTTTTCATAAATATGATATTGATTCACTCAATGAGGTCTGACTCCCCTCAAACTATTTTTTTCAGGATTCTATTTAGACCTCACCTGTCAGGTCTCTACACCAGATTTCTTCTTCTCCAGCAATTCTGTGAAGGTTTTTATTGTCTATCAGATGTATTTCTATTCTAGAAGATGTAGTAGTAGCTTTGTTGCATTAGGATGTTCTAGTTGTGATGATGTTGAACATGTATTTTAAAATATTTCTGATGATGATATCTTTGGATGAACTTGATTGATACTCTGGGTGATTGTAGCTTGAGAAGCTCCAGCTGTTATGCTGGTTATCTTATGGCTATGTGTGATTATTACTATGGATTATTTATGATTATTATTAACAGGTGTATATCTATTTGTGTTAAACCAGAATATCTATTTGTGTTAAACCAGAGTGCGTAATTCTGGTAGTTTATATATTTTACAATGTTTATCAGGTTTAGGCTAGCCACGAGTTTCGGTAGCATATAGCTCTCCCGTTCCCTGGCGCTGGTTACATAACCCCGGTTTGGGTCATGACAAAGTTGGTATCAGAGCTTATGGTTTTATTTTATACATGTTTTGTTCCCTTAGAGTGTTAGAGTCTTTCTTGAAACTACTATAGCATAGGATCCTTTATCATTTTTTTAAGTCTTCCTTGTTTCTAGTATTCAGTGTACCGATAGGTTTTTATTTATTGCTAAAGTTTATATGTTTGCTTTTCAGAATGAATCGACGATGACATTGAGGTGTACAGCAACCTGAAGAGGAAGAGGATGTTATTTTAGAACAAAGTGAAGTTCCTCCAGAGGAAGAGGAACCTACACAGCCTCGATGCAGAGGAAGACCTAGAAATTAAGGTGGATGCCGATGTGCCCGAGGTGGTAATGCACAGCCGCCACCATAGGGTTTTGCAGCCATTGATCAGGCTATGATGAAGGCTATGGCTAGGGGCATAGCTCAGGCTTTTCAGCAGCCCAGACAGGTTTCAGATTTAGAGGCAATCAGTATGTTTATGAGATTTTTTACAGTACCATTTGACAGATCAGGAGACCCTATGGACTTTCTGAACATGATATGGAATAGGGTGTCTTTTGCTGCAAATGATTCATAGAGAGTCCGTATGGTTAAGACATGTGTGGAGAGGAAAGCTCAAGATTAATTTATAGCTGCTATCAGACCGATTATTGTTACCATCACATGGGAGGAGTTTGAGCAAAGGTTTCAGGAGCACTATATGCACATGTCATATCAGATGCAGAATAGGGTTCAGTTGATGACTATCTCCAAAAATGGGAATGAGACAGTCTCTGAATACACTAACAGATTCAGGAGATTGTTGAGGTTCGCAGGCCCTATGGTTAAGGATGAGGCACATATGGTACATTTGTATGTTACTGGTTTAGGGCCAGAATATGCTAGTATGAGGAAACATGGGCAGGATTTAGCATTTTGTGTATGTGGAAGCTGTGGCTATCAAGGAGCGACTTCAAAGGCACCATGGAGTGCCAGGATCTTATGGTGCCAGCAGTTCTAGATTTGCAGGATAGAGTAGTGGGCAGAGTAGTGGGTTTAGTGGATAGTTTCCTAGAGGTGTGCAACAGCCCTAGATGAACTTTCAGATGGGTTCTAGCAGTGGACAGAGTCACTTTGGGTCCCGAGTTCAGCTTAGAGGCAGACATGGTCAGGGAGGAAAGGGTGCTTTTTATTTCAGAACTGGTAATAGTAGTAGTGGACAGAGCTCTGGTTATGGTAGTGCGGGTTACAACAGTTCTAGTTCTAGTCCGAGTGTTTGTCAGACTTGTGGGAGATTCCATTAAGGACTGTGTCATCTTGCTCAAAATACATGCTTCAGATGCGGTCGGGTTGGGCATTATGTGAAGAACTGCCCGATATATCCTTCTCGAACCAGACTCAGTTCCACCTAGCTTCTACAGCTTCTAGCATGGCTCTGCCACCAGTACAGCCATGACACCAGTATCCAACTGCTTTTTAGGGAGGTCCTTATCAGGTAGGCCCTTCTTAGGGCGGATATCAGATGACAGGCCAACAGGGCTGAGGGTATGGAGGCAAAAATGGTGGAAGGTTTAATGGTAGGAATAATGGAAGAGGAGTAGGACAAGCGTCTACTTCACAATAGGGTGGAGGCCAGGCTAGAGTCTTCACACTTACTCCCCAGGATGCTCAGACTTCGAACATGGTGGTCGCAGGTATTATCCTGATATGTCATAATGATGCCTTGGTTTTGTTTGATCCCAGTGCAACACATTCCTTTATTTCTCCTTCCTTTGCATCGAGGACCGGTTGTAAAGGCACGAGGATGCTAAGTCCATTGTCAGTGGCCACTCTTTTGAGTGATGTTTTGATCACCGACATTGTATTTTCGTTATGCCCTGTGATGACCGAAGGCAGGGAGATGATAGTAGACTTGATCTTGTTAGATGTGATGGACTTTGATGTGATCCTAGGAATGGACTGGTTGCCCCAGTATTATGCTACCTTGGATTGCAGAATGAAAGAAGTGACATTCAGAATGCCAGGAGATGAAGAGTTTAAGTTCAGAGGTGAGAAATGTGTGATGCCTCAAAACTTGATTTCTATAATCACTGCTAGGAAGTTACTTAGGCATGGATGTTAGGAATTTCTGGCTGTTGTCAGAGATACAACTCTGAAAGCAGATGATGTGAGTGATGTGCCAATAGTATGTGAATATCTGGATGTGTTTCCAAAAGAGTTGCCAAGATTACCACATAACAGGGAGATTGAATACTGCATCGATGTAGTACATAGAACTGCTCCCATTTTTATACCGCCATATACAATGGCCCCAGCTGAGTTGAAGGAGCTGAAAGAGCAGTTATAGGAGCTACTTGATAAAGGTTTCATAAGACCTAGTATTTCTCCCTGGGGTGAACCTATTTTGTTTGTGAATAAGAAGGATGGTACACTCCGACTCTGTATTGATTACAGAGAATTGAACAAGGTGATGATCAAGAACAAGTATCCGCTTCCCCAAATTGATGACTTGTTCGATCAGTTTCAAGGTGCCCAATGCCTTTCTAAAATTGATATAAGATGAGGTTATCATCAGCTGAGGATCAGAGAAGAAGATGTGCCAAAGACTGCATTCCGGACTAGATATGGTCACTATGAGTTTCTGGTTATGTCCTTTGGGTTGACTAATGCTCCAACAACCTTTATGGACTTGATGAACAGAGTATATTCAAACCATTTCTAGACCAGTTTATGATCATTTTCATTGATGATATCCTAGTATATTCTAGAAGTGTGGAACAATATGAACATCATTTGAGGATGGTGTTGGAGACTTTGAGAAGGAAGCAGTTGTATGCTAAATTTTCTAAATGTGAATTTTGGCTTGATAGTGTTACTTTCTTGGGACACGCGGTGTCCAAGGAAGGAATTCAGGTTGATTCGAAGAAGGTTGAAGCTATATTGGTTTGGCCTAGACCTACCACAGTCACAGAGATTAGAAGCTTTTTGGGTTTGGTAGGCTACTATCGGAGATTTGTACAAGGCTTTTCTCAGATAGCAGCACCATTGACACGGCTTACTTAGAAGAGTGTCAGGTTTGAGTGGGACAAAGCTTGTGAGAATAGCTTTCAGTTGCTGAAGGAAAGGTTGACTATAGCACCTGCGTTGACATTGCCTTCTGGGACTAATTGCTTTACTGTGTATTATGATGCTTCTAGAGTGGGCTTAGGGTGTGTGTTGATGCTGAAAGGGCATGTAGTGGCCTTTACTTCTAGACAATTGAAAAACCATGAGAGGAATTACCCTACCTACGACCTAGACTTGGTAGCTGTGGTTTTTACATTGAAAATTTTAAGTCATTATCTCTATGGTGTACACTGTGAGATATGTACTGATCATAAAAGCTTAAAGTATATATTTCAGCAGAGTAACCTAAATATGAGGCAGACTAGATGGTTGGAGCTATTGAAAGATTATGATTGTTCGATCATGTATTATCCTGGAGAGGCGAATGTTGTGGCAGAGGCTTTGAGCAAGAAGTCAGCTGGAAGTCTTGCACATATTAGTGTAAGAAGAAGACCTCTGTATTAGGAGATTGATCAACTATTTGATCAAGGATTGCAATGGTGGGTGAATAGACATGGATGCTTGATAGCATAGTTCAAAGTAAGATCTGTGTTTCTAGATAAAGTGAAAGCAACTCAATCACATGATCCAGAGTTATAGAAGATTCTATACTAGGTGCAACAAGGCACAACAGAAGAGTTTAGGGTTGATGGTGAAGGCATTTTGAGGATGGGCACTAGGGTGTGCGTGCCTAAGGTTAATAACCTGCAGAAGGAGATTATGGAAGAAACTCACCATACACCTTACAGTGTTTATCCGGGTGCAACTAAAATGTACCATGATCTGAAAAGTATCTACTGGTGGAGTGGTATGAAGAAGGATATAGCAGAGTTTGTGTCCAAGTGCATGACTTGTCAGAAAGTGAAGTTAGAGCACCAGAGGCTTTATGGATTGCTACAGCCATTACCTATCCTAGAGTGGAAGTGGGACATGATTACGATGGACTTTGTAACCAGGTTACCCAGTATTCGGAGTGGGTATGACTCAATCTGGGTGATTGTTGATAGATTGACCAAGTCAGCTCACTCTATATCTGTAAAGAAGAACTACACCGTGTAGAAGTTGGCTGAATTGTACATTTCTAAAATAGTACATCTACATGGAGATCCATAGTCCATTGTATCATATAGAGATTCGAGTTTCACCTCGATGTTCTGGAGAGAGCTGTAGTCAACTTTAGGAACCAGATTGGATTTCAACACAGCTTTTTACCTTCAGACAGATGGGCAATCTGAGAGAACTATTTAGACCTTGGAAGACATGTTACGGATGTGTGCCATGGACTTTGGTGGCTATTGCGATTTGAACATTTCGTTGATTGAATTTACTTACAATAATAGCTATCATGCTAGCATTAAAATGGCACCGTTTGAAGCATTGTATGGCAGGAAGTGCAGATCCCCGTTGTGTTGGGATATTGGTGAGAGGCAGCTTTCTAGACCTGAGTTGGTTCAAATTACTTCTGAAAGGGTTCCATTGATATAGTAGAGGTTGAAGACAACTTTTAGTTGACAGAAGAGTTATGCAGATCCTAAAAGAAAGGATATTTCTTTTGATGTTGGCGATTGTGTGTTTCTAAAGGTGTCACCCATGAAGGGTGTGATGGGATTTGTCAAAAAGGGTAAATTGGCACCTAGATACGTGGGACCTTATAAAATCAAGGCTAGAGTTGGTGATGTGGCTTATAGGTTGGCCTTGCCACTAGAATTATCTAGAATTGATCCGGTCTTTCACGTGTCAATGTTGAGAAAGTACATTTCAGACCCATCACATATGATCCAGACAGATGATATTGAGATTGGGGAGGATTTGACATATGATGAGCGCCTAGTGGCTGTAATTGATCATCAGGTGAGACAGCTACGAACCAAGGCAATCCCGATGGTGAAGGTAGTGTGGAGAAACCATTCTGTTGAAGATTGCACTTGGGAGCTGGAACAGGATATGTGGGAACAATTTCCTCACTTGTTTCTTCAATGAGGTATGTTTCTAAATTTGAGGACGAATTTATTTTAAGGTGGTGAGAATGTAATACTAGTAATTTTCGTTTAATTAATTTCTAATTTGAGAATTGATTAATTAAGCTTTAATCTTAAAAAATTAAAAATAATAACTATGGATGTCCGTTTGAGCTAAAATTTGGTTTGAAAGTGTAAAATATATTCCTGAGTTTGTGGTTAAAATTTGGGGGAAAACCGAGTTAAGGATACAATTTAATTTAGAAAAAGGGCCTAATTAGAAAAACCTAAAAACTTCTTTATATATATATATCTTATATTCTGCTAAGGGCAGAATTGAAAATAAAAACTTCCCAAGAAAACTACTGTTAGACCCTTATATTCTCCCCAAACGACTACAGTAACCCCTCTCCTTCTTCCCCTTCGTTCACCGCCGGTAGACCACCATTACCGTCTTTCTTGTTACCAAAATGAAGAGCTCGGCAAGACCAATCTACCCATACCCGTAATTGCTATAATCCTTGATGGTAGAGGAAGAATCGAACTTCATAAAGTCTAACGGTGGCTGTCAACGTGGTACAGCTAGCTCTGGCCATTTTCAGGCCATAAGAACCCCAAAATTAGTTTCAAAAGGTCCTAAAACCTCTAGGAAGTGTGGACTGTGATCGTGAATCACCCGTTGGCCGATGAAAGGAGCCTTTTCTCTTCAACGACGCTGACATACTTTTTGGCTCAATCTATTCGTTCTGCAAACAAGGGAGGCGCGTGAATGGTGGAATCAGACTCCTAAATGAATTGCAATGCCTTTGGTGAGTTCCAGCCCCTCAGATGACCCTCAAGCCGCCATCCATGGCGACGGTTGAGCCACACGCGCCGCCATGGACAGTGGCAATGGGGCCCGACCTGGAAATTGGTGAAAATATTTTTAAAAATTCCCTAAAAATATTCTGAGCAACTTTAATAAATGACCTATAGGCTAACTATGTACGGTTTTTAAATTAAAATTCTTGGAAACAAAATAGCGGTTTTATGGAAGTTCTTGAATTACGTGTTATGTGTTTAATTTAATCGTTTGGATGTTTTAAGCATGTTATAAATGTTATAATTAACCTAAATTGAGATTGAATTGGATGAGTTTAATAATCAGATTAATTAAATTGAATTTAGGACTGTCTATACCGTATAACAAAAAATAGGATTTTCGGACTGTTACAGACTGTTTAGGACTTTGAATAAGTATATATTAATAGTTGATAAATGGTGCAATAAGTTCAATAAGAAATAAATATAGACGATGTTGGTTAGTGCCGTAATGGTTGTGTTTGGTAAGTTTGGGTATTTTGGTAGGCCCGTCAATTGGTTGTGATTATAGAAGTGTCATTTTTATGCAGCATGGGCTCCACTTCGATGGAGAGATGTCCATTTTATAGGGGAGGTTCTGTCAAAATTTTGGTACAATTTTCTCGTAAAACGTGATATCAAGTTTAGGATTTCTATATTATGTATATGTTAGGATAATCAGGATAGTATATTTTATAGGAATTCTTTCGTTAGAAATCTAGAATTCTTTGAATTATAGGAAATAATTATATTATTCTTAATTTTATTTTATTTATATTCTGTAGAG
>CANYLF011266479.1:0-15234 GCA_948193215.1 Bocquillonia castaneifolia
CTGATTATGTTGCTACTTCAAGCGATTTGTGAGAGCAGTTGTGGTATGAAAAATGCTGAAATCTTTCTACAAAATCCCTTCGATTTAATTTAAAAATAACAAAGACTTTGTTCAAGAGAAGACGTGAGATTTTGTTCACCAATTCAAGTCTTCAAGAGAAGAACTGAAAATGAAATAGAAAATAGAATGCGGCTGATATTTAGGGTTACTAAGTTTCTTTTCTTTTTTTTTTCTTATAGATTTCATTTAAGTAATTTATGGGCTATAGCCCAATTCCACTATAAGTTAGTGTGCATACACAGCCCATTTTTTTTTCTTTTCCAACAGCATATATATATATATATATATATATAACAGCCAATTTTATTTTTTTTTCCAATAGCATAAATATATATTTTAATATATATATATATAGGGGTCGGGGTCGGGGATAAAGGGTGATCCCATCCCCGTACCATCCCCGCTTTTCATAAATCGGGGATTCCCCATCCCCATCCCCGTACCCGGTCAAACCGGGGAATCTCCGGTCAAATCGGGGTTGGTAATTCGGGTCCCCATCGGGTTCGGATTTTTTTGCCATCCCTATATATGGGTGAATAAGGGTTAAATAGGTGTGAGTAACCGTTTAAAATTTATATAGATGATAAATGGGTGGAATTGGTGATATTAGACCCACCCATTTAAACCCAACCCTTATCCATCCAAACCAACCTCTAGTATTGATACTCTCCATGATGTGTGCCACACGCGCAGTTACTGAGAAGAAATTAGAGAAAAAGTAACTTCTGTTGGGTCCCACTCTTGAAAGTGGTAACTAGCAGTTTCGATCAACTCCTTTGAAAGAAAATATGCTATTAGGCCCATCAAGTTTTATCTATGTTTGAAAGTTTACTTTTCAAATTATAACTATTAAATGTTTATTACCTTACACAAAAAATGTAATTTAATTAGAGTTAATATAAAAATTTATTAAACATACCTTAATTAATTTCACCAAAAAATATAACAATTTCATAAAAATAATTTATATATGTGCCTTGAGATTTATACTATTTAATAATTTGTCATTTGTGTTTTTTTCACTCGATTAAAAACCCCATTTTAACTATTTCATCTAACTGTTTGCCCATTTGTTTTTTTATTGTTAGTCAACAAGTTAAATGATTCAATTACATAAAAAAAAAATTCAATTTAGTAGTCCCTACACTTTGTTTTTAACTAATAAATTCTTATAAAATCACTTTTAATTCAAAAAAATCAATGAATTTTTCATAAAATTATTTTTAAACTCAATAAAATTTAACAGAAGTTTCAATAATTAAAAAAACTTATAATAAAATACTAAAAAAAAGTTTCAATAAGTTCTAATAATATTCCTATCAAGATTCTAATAATTTTTTTGAAAACCTACTAAATTTATTATAAATAAAATTTATTATATTGTGTGAAAAAATTAACAATATATTGAAAATTTTTTCATGTATGTATATTAAGATTTAACAATTGATATTGTTGTTATATAGATAAAAGATATGTTTAGTTCTTAAAATAAAATAATAATCAGTTGTAAGAGATATAAATGATAAAAATAGATTTCTCAATGATTAAAAATTTATTTAATTTTTATCTGACCATTTATTTTGACAAAATAATTCATACTAATAATATGGTAATATAAAAATAAAATAAAATTATATAATAAAGATAAAATAAAAATAAAATACAATAAAACTTCCATATAGGAATATTCTGTATAGCAATAAACTGTATATAAGAATAAATTACGCCAGTCTCAACTTGGGCCAGTTGTAAATAGGAATAACCTCCATATTGTAATAAGCTATAAAAATTTCAAGTCCCATTTTGATAAAAGGTACCTCCATAAAATAAC
This sequence comes from Bocquillonia castaneifolia, assembly GCA_948193215.1. Classification (NCBI taxonomy): domain Eukaryota; kingdom Viridiplantae; phylum Streptophyta; class Magnoliopsida; order Malpighiales; family Euphorbiaceae; genus Bocquillonia; species Bocquillonia castaneifolia. The sequence continues at coordinate 1,892 of CANYLF011266479.1, forward strand.
ATTTTGATAAATAGGAATACACACTACAATAATTTTTTAGAGTAGTTAAAATATGCTCAAGTTTTTGAGTGTTGAATAGTTCGTTAGCACTAATGATCGTTTCGTTGTAACTAAAATATTTTTTAACTTTTAAAAGTCAAAGGTTCTAAATTTTAAATAACCATATTACCACATGAATTAATTGGTATTACTCATATGGATTAAGGTTGAACGTCTCAAGTTCGAGACCCGTCTTTACCAAATTATATATATATATATACATATATATATAAGTTACATTACCATTTTAGATATTTTAAAAGTTTTTTTGAGTAGGAGATATTTTAAAAGTTAATGATATATTTTTTTCTTATAAGTTATCATAAGAAGTAATATATAAATATGAAATAATTTTTTTGACCAAAACTCAAATAAGTTATAATCTCTTTATACTAATAAAATTTATACAATAAGGTTTTACTGCAATATTTATAATATTTATTAAGATTGCAAAGTGCCATTTTCCATTATCTGTTAGCTTACTTATATGTGGGGCCCACTCATTTTTTAAATTCAAATTTCTCGATGTGCCGGCGTGTTACACACAGCCTTGGGTATCCAATGCTATTGGAATATGGTAGAAATTGAGTGGGTAAAGTCGGTCGTGCAGTGTAGGCTGTGGGGCCCATAATAGAATTTTATTATGGGTAGCGTATTTCACCTCTCCTTTTTATCTGTCTGCGACCTCGTCCTCTTCCTTTTTTCTTTCTTCATTGCCATCCTCTTTTTTCCTTCAAGACAGCTTTGAGAGGAGAGTTTTCTTTCCTTTCTCTTGTAATCGATCTGAGCAGCGGTTTCCGATGGAGGTGGCGGCGTCTACGATTGGTAATGCTATTCTTTCATCTTTCGTGGAGGGGATGCTAGAGAAGATGGGGTCCATCATTGACTGGAAGAAGTATGCATTTGAAGAAAACATCTATGAAGAAATCAAGAAGTGGAAGAAGCAGTTGAAGAAAATTTATGCTGTGATTGACGATGCAGAGGAAAAGCAATGGGGAAACCAGCTGGTTGAGATGTGGGTATGTGACTTGAGGGACTTGGCTTATGATGTGGAGGATATTCTCGATGAGCTCGCCACGGAGGCTCGGCGGCGGAAACTGGTGGCGGCAGTGGCAGAAACCCGTAAGATTCGGAGACTTATCTCTACTGTTAAGTTCAGTGCTGAAATGGATTCCAAGATAAAGAGTATTGCAGTTAGGTTTCGTGAGATTTTCAAAGATGGAGAAGATTTGCATTTGGGTGGGGTTAATAACGGGAAAGAAAGACTGCCCACTACGTCTATGCTGCCAGTTGGTGAAACAAAGATTTATGGGAGGGATGATGATAAGGAGAAAATAATTGAGCTATTGAAGGCTCAAGTGCCTTCTGAAAATGTCCTTATAATCTCCATTGTTGGGATGGGGGGCCTCGGTAAGACCACTCTTGCTCAACTTGTGTTTAATGATCCTGTTTTGGAGTTTGATTTTAAGTCTTGGGTTTCTGTTGGTGAAGATTTTGATGTTTTTAAAATCACCAAACAGATCCTACAACCTGACGATAGGGATGAGAAGAAGGATTTAAATTGGCATCAGATGAAATTGAAGGAAAAGCTCGATCAGAAGAAATGCTTTATTGTTCTGGATGATGTTTGGAACAAGAGCTATGATAAGTGGACACTCTTCTGTGGCCCTTTTCAAGGATGTGCAAGTGCAATGGGGACCAGAATTCTTGTCACAACTCGCGATCAAAGTGTTTCATCCATGATGGGTGCCATTTCAGTGTATTTTCTCAAAGGGTTGTCGCAAAATGACTGCCTTTTAGTTTTAGCCCAGCATGCTCTGGGAGTTGTGGATTTTGCCAACCATATGGACTTGGAAGACATAGGTAAAGGAATTGCTAACAGATGTCGAGGATTGCCTTTAGCGGCCAAGGCTCTTGGAGGTCTGTTGCGCGGCAGACCAAATCGATATGATTGGGAAAAAGTGCTGAACAGCAATATCTGGGATTTACCTGATGACTGCAGCATTCTTCCAGCCTTGAGGTTGAGTTACTTTCATCTTCCTTTCCATTTAAAGCAATGCTTTGCTTACTGTGCTACTTTTCCAAAACAATTCGAGTTTGACAGGAAAGAGTTGGCTTTGTTATGGATGGCAGAGGGTTTTGTCGCACCACCAGAGGAGAATATGCTGCAGTTAGGCTGCCAATATTTTGATGATTTATTATCTAGGTCCTTTTTCCAAGTGTCTAGTAATGATAAATTTCAGTACGTGATGCATGACTTAATACATGAATTAGCTCAATCTGTTAGTGGAAAAACATGCTTTCATTTGGCTGACAAGCAGAAGTATTCAAATCTAGTCAGGTATTCATCATTCATCTCTGGTTATTATGACACATGGGAAAAATTTAAAGACTTATCAGAAATGAAGAATCTGCGGACATTTTTAGCGTTGCCTATCAGGGAAAGCTATTGCTGCAACTACTTGACTAGTAAAGTGCTCCATGACATGGTACCAAAGTTAAGATCCTTGAGGGTACTATCACTATCTGGTTATAACATCGTGGATTTGCCAAGTTATATTGGCATGTTGAACCATCTAAGATATCTCAATTTATCTGGTACTCATATTGAAAGATTACCTGAATCATTTCTTGATTTGTTAAACTTGCAAACATTGATATTACGTGGCTGTTCCGAACTTATTGATTTACCCTTAGGCATAAGCAATTTAATTAACTTGCAATGCCTTGATATTAGTGAGTGTCAGAAACTTGCTAAATTACCCGTTGGCATTAGCAACTTAACAAATTTGCAGTGCCTTGATGTCAGTGGCACTGGATTGCAAGAGATGCCTCCGCGAATTGGCAATTTGAAAAATCTTCACACATTGACAAAGTTTATTGTAGGTAAAGACGATGTACGGAAGTTAACAGAGTTGAAGAAATTATCCAAGCTACAAGGAAAACTTCATATTGCAGATATACAGAATGTGGTGGATATTCTAGATGCAGAATATGCCCATCTAAAGGCGAAACATGACATAAAGGAATTACAGTTGCAATGGAGTTATGTTTCCAATGATTATAGAAGTCCAAGTGATGAAATGGTTCTCAACTCACTCCAGCCCCATCAAAATCTATCAAGCCTTTACATCATAGGATTCAGTGGCGCTAGATTCCCTTTGTGGATCGGAGATTCCACATCGATCAACTTGGCAAAGCTAAAGCTCTGGTACTGTAGCAATATCACGTCACTGCCACCACTAGGGCAGTTACCTTCACTTAGAGAGTTGAGCATAAAGGGCATGGATGGAGTGAAAAAAGTGGGGGTTGAGTTGTATGGGGATGGATTATGTTTTGCTAGTCTTGAGACCCTATGTATCGAGCAGATGTGGAGCTGGGAGCAGTGGTCTTTTTCCATTGATCTTAATGAGGAAGATGCAGTGAGATTTCCGAAACTGGTTGATCTTAGAGTAATTGATTGTCCGAAGCTTGTCGGCAGATTGCCTCGCTGTCTTCCATCTCTTCAGCGACTCGTTGTTAGTAAATGTCATAAGGCAGTTCTTAAAAATGTATCCCATCTCTCCTCACTCACCTACTTGGAGGTTTGGGAGATATCCGGCCTCACAAGTTTAGATGAAGTGCATATGCAGAGCTTGGCCGCTCTGCAAGATTTGAGGGTATGTTGTTGTAAAGGATTAAGGTGCTTATGGCAGGATGGAACCAATTTAAACAAAGTTGCTTCTCTAAAATGTTTAGATATTTTCAAATGTGAGAAGCTGGTGTCGTTGGTAGAGGGAGAAGAAGGGCAATTACCTTGTGATCTTCAAGCTTTGAGGGTAGATTCTTGTTGTAATTTGGAGTACTTGCCAAATGGGCTGCACCAACTCACATGTCTTAGAGATTTGACGATTGACAATTGTGAAAACCTAAAGTCATTCCCAGTAAAAGGCGTTCCATACAGTCTGAGACAACTTGAGATCAGGAGGTGTCACGGTTTGCTGTCTCTTCCCAAGATCATTACAAGTCATGGTGCAGGCAGAAACCAAACTTCTCAGCTTGAAAAATTGCTTGTTGAGGAGTGCCAATCTCTCAATTACTTTCCAGATGGGCATCTTCCTGATTCCCTTAAGATTCTTGTCCTTCGAAAAAGTAATTGTCCTATAGAATTACTGGTGTCGCTTTGCACAAAATTGTCTTCTCAAAAAGGCTTCCCTCATCTCACAGTGCTGGAAATAGGAGACTGCGAGAATTTGAAGTCACTGCCCAATCTAAACCTCACCTCTCTTAAAACTTTAGTTATAGATAATTGTGAAGCTTTTCAGTACTTTGAAGGAGGATTGCCCCCAAGTCTAACCAATCTTCAGATCTGTAATTGCAAGAAGCTGAAACAGTCAATTTTCAAATGGGAACTTCACAGATTGACCTCTCTTGATTTATCATTATATGGAGGAAATCCATTTACAGATGTGTTTAAATCCTTTCCAGATAAGGTTGGCCTACCGCTTCCCTGTTCACTGACCCATCTCTTTATATCTGATTTTAAGAATCTGAAATACATCTCAAGGGGTCTCCTGTACCTCACCTCTTTACAACGTTTAGATATATGGTCCTGCCCAAGACTCAGTTCCTTGCCAGAGGAGGGCTTGCCTGCCACACTTGAAGTGCTAAGCATATGGAACTGCCCACTTCTCGAACAACGGTGCTTAAAAGATAAAGGAGATTATTGGCCCATTATTTCCCACATCCCATTTGTTTCTGTGGATAGAGAGGTGTGATATCTTTATTCTCAAACTCCAACTGAAATTTCTTCTTATGGTTGCAATGCAATCTATTAAATTTTTGGTTCTTGTTGAAGTAACAAATGAAAATTCATTTTCAACTAATTTAGAAACTTCTTGTTGCAGAATCTATAAACATATGGAATACAAGTGGGATTCTTTAGTAAATAATGCACTGCATCTTGCCAAAAGCTATGGTCTACAGTAATTACTCGTCCAGTGGCCAGTCAACATTTGATCGGAAAAGGTTCATGAGATGTCCTGTCACTCTATGTACATCCCTTTCTTTTCCTCCAAGTGGCAGTTCCAACTTGTCTTGCTTTTTTGTTGTTTTTCTATTTGGAAAATATACTGAAAACTATGATATGTAGGTGAGAACAGACTGCTATTTGGCTGCTTCGCCTATCTATTATTCTATTATGGCCGACTTGGAGACATCAGAGGAAGACCATCATTTCTATCTGGGTACATCCATTTTCTGGTCTTCATATAATTCTTTTGTCCAAGTTTTTTTTGTGACCATGCACTGAATTCCTTTCTCAAGGTTATGCATGCACCTCTTGCAAGTTCATATTAAAGAGGTTTCAAGCTATAGTAAATGACAAAAATGATATTCTGATTAAGTAAAAAGCTTTTACATATCAGGTTTCTAGCCATGTAAGTTATGAGTGAAATATATATCCAGAATTTGCATATTATACTCGAAATGCTGCCATGTGAGAGTTGTGTTTTCATAACATAAAAGCTTGGTGCTTTACTTTTCCCGGGGGATGCAAAATGTGGCAAGATCATATTTTGCTGCCTGCTAAGCTGGAAAGATGCTGTACTTGTTTCAACCTCATTACTTGGGTTATTATGCTCCATGAAGAAAGGAATTAGTCAGCTTAATTTTGTGAACTTATAATTTTCTCCGAATTTCATTGCTAGCCATGTGGAGTGAGACTGCTGCAACTTTTTCACCGCCAGAAAGAAGAATCCTGTGGAGTTTCTTCGTCGGTCAGAATTTATCTATAGCCTCATCTCTATTTTGTAAATAGGAGGAATTGTTTTGTTCATTAGATGTAAAACGGAAGAAGGAACTATTTGTCAGGTGATTCAGGTCATTTAATGGACTCTCCTGTGCTGAATACTTTGTATTTTTTTCCCCACGGGGAAAAATTGCTGTAAGAAATTGGGAAATGGCTTATGCTGGTTTAGATGTGGTTCACGTGTGTAAGGTGGCTTTGGATTCTTAGTGTGTATGTAGTACTCATTATTGACTATATTATTTTAATTTTATTCGAGGTGTTATACTTCAATAATCAATAAGATTAAGATAGATCACTTACTTTGATGTTTTCACGGTAATCTTGATTGAATCGCAAAGTCTAGTGTTAATTACAAGGAAAAAACACTTTAATCCACGATCCAATTTACTTCTTATTGTTGTTAGATTCTAATTGTTTCTGCGAATCATTCACTTCTGCACATGAAGGGCACCCACTTTTATTTTCTTTTTCACGTTTCCTTATAGATAACTTCTAGTGCAGTTATTCCCATAAATAAATAACTGCCCACAACAGTTGCTCCTTTTCATTTATTATTATTATTATTATTTATATATTAATAATCATATGGATCCGGATATGGATCAACCCATCATGGGTGTCCTAACCCGATCCAATTACCAACATCTCTCATTCGCACATGACGGGTATGATTCTCATTGCGAGACTCTCTACAATTAATGATACGAACAACAATTTCATACTAGTAAATGGGTAGTGTGACCTAACGAGCAAACCTGTAATTTTGGGAGTTTATATTACGCATCTGTTAGGAATAACGTAGTAGCTTCAACCCTTTAAAAAAAATAATATCAATCTTGCAGTGCCTTAGACTTGTCCTTTAAACACCTTTCAACACCTTTAATCCCTCAAAAATAAAATATACGTGAAAGTATTATGTTGTGTATCCATAATCAAGTCCATAACTATTCTCAAGTGACATGATTGGCCGGCAAATCGATACACTTGACTAAGTCTTCGCTTTTCACTCGGAATTTATAATTCATACTCAGCCGCTTTTCTAGATATGCTCCATGGACCGAATCATCCATGGTCATAGGTAGCATTCTAAGATAGCAAACACTAAGTATTTAATCGTAAATAGCAGGAAAAGGTATAAGGGTGCAAAATTAAGGAAATGATAATAATATTTCTTAAGGTCTCACACAATGGAGAAGCAGGGATTCATTCTCCCACTACCATCATGGTTAAATAAGCTCACATGGTAGGAATCACGTGCTACAATGTCTATTTTTCTTTCGATGTCATCTAGAAAAACACTTGTACAAATCTAAATTCAGTCGCTATCTAGCGCCTAACCTGAATTCTCTGAATTCCTATCAACTAGTAGGTTATAGCAGAGAATTCACATCTGGCTAACACATGTTATTTGGATGTGGGCAATCCAAAACAATCATATTTCAAAATACAATTTCATCTCATTTCTTTTGAGGCGACAATCCTAACTATGTCTCATCTTCACTCGCTATCCAAGCGCTAAAGGCGATTGCTAGTGTGAGTAAGCCAATCTAAAACCTGCGTGACATCTTCTTTGTTGAGTTTTTAACAAATATTTGTAATGTGTATATGTAGTGGATGTGAAACATGATAATCAATCACCTTGCATTTGTTAAAATAAGTACAATACACAAACTCAACAATATTCAACAAACTATATTCTACGCAAACCAAGAGAATATGCATGTCTAAGAAAAATATCACTTGGAATTGGTTTAGTGAGAGGATCTGCAATCATTTGATGTGTAGAAATGTATTGTATAACTACTTGTCGCTTAGCAATAATGTCTCTAGCGTAGTTGTACTTGGTATCAATATGTTTGGTTCTATTATGAAATTTGGGATCTTTAGAGAAAGCAATTGCTCTTGATTAGCACAGTTGACTGTTATGGTTTCTTCACAGTCATTCTAAAATCCCAAATCTCTAATAAATCTTCTTAACCAAATTGCTTCTTGCACAACAGCTGAACATGCAATAAACTCAGCTTTCATAATGGATAAAGCTATGCAAGTTTGTTTTTTACTACTAACTAGACTGACAGCAAAGCATAAGTGTGGTCGAGTGCACATCATAGTATACATAAGACTTCTAACAACACTAAAATATGGCATAGTGGACATTTCCTTTTGTTCTTGTGAATTCTTCGGACACATATTAAGACTTAAGGCCTCACCTTTTGAGACAAAAGTATCAACATGTTTGCAACTACTCATATCGAAACGTTTTAGAACCTTTTGGATATAGTTCTCTTGTGACAAAGCCAAAAGTTTCTTTGAATGATCTCTTTTAATTTTAACACCCAATATGTAGTCAGCCTCACCCATGTCTTTCATGTCAAAGTTCATGGATAACCATCCTTTGATGGCCATCACATACGTCTTATCATTTCTAGCTATTAGAATATCATCAACATAAAGAGATAGAAGTGCAAATCTATTGTCAGTTGTTTCAAAATAAACACAATGGTCTTCATCAATCATCTTAAAATCATAAGTCAAAATTGCCGTATGAAATCTAAGATACCATTGTCTGGATGATTGTTTTAAGTCATATATCGATCTTTTAAGCTTGCACACTTTGCGCTCTTGGCCTTCAACAATAAAACCTACAGGTTGTTCCATGTAAATTTCTTCATCTAGAAAAGCCGTTTTAACATCCATTTGATGCAATTCTAAAACTAAATGTGCTATTATAGCTTGAATTAGGCGAATAAAGGTAAACCTTACAACAGGTTAAAAAGTTTCCTCATAGTCTATACCTTCTTGTTGAGTATAGCCCTTCGCCACAAGATGAGCCTTATATCTATCAATGGAACCATCCGCTTTGCAACTTTCCATTTCTTCTTCCATTGTAACTTCCCACTTTTCTTTGGCAGGACAATCAAGTGCATCCTTAATTGATTTAGGTTCCTCATCATCATTAAGAGTGACCATATAAGCCTCATTTTCAATTGGAAAATGTTTACGAGGAGTTTTTAAACGTGTGTTCAGTAATTGAGAATCATCAAATTCACCAATCAAAATTGAATCTTATTGTACTTTATTTCTCCCACTTAATTGAGATGGGTGAAGCAAACTTAGAGTGAGCCCACTATCAAGAATAGGACTAGATTTAATTTGTTGATCTATATCAGTCACAATTTCTTTTATTGATCTATATCAGTCACAATTTCCTCTTCCATCTCATAAAAATGATAGTCTTTATCAACACTTACCTTTGTAGGAAAATAATCCTTAAGGAATGTCACATCTCGGGACTTAATTTCTATGATCCTTCCATCATTATCCTCCCCAATAAATACATAACCTTTTGAGTTTATTGAATATCTTATAAAGATACATTTCTTCCCTCTTAGTCCTAATTTACCAAATTTATAGGAAAAATCAAGAATGTATGATGCACATCCCCAAGGATGGAGCTCACTTAAATTAGGTTCTTAACCTGTCCATAACTCATAAGGTGTTGGGAAAACTGATTTGAAGGAACTAGGTTAAGTACATAGGCTGCATTAAGTAAAGAATCACCCCAATAATGTATTGGGAGGTTAGCTTATGCCATCATGGACCTAACCATCTCAAGCAAGGTTCTATTCCTTTGCTCTGCAACACCATTTTATTTCAGAGTTCTTGGAATTGCCAATTTATCTCATTATACCCTTTTCCTCACACAATTGCTTGAATTGTTCAGATATATACTCTCTTCCTCGATCAATTCTTAAAGCTTTAAAGCTTTTACTTTTCTATCTAATTGATTCTCCACTTCATTTAGATATTGTTTGAAGCAATCTAATGCTTCTGATTTGTGAGATATCAAATATATATGACCGTATCAAGTGTAGTCATTTATAAAGGTTATAAAATTTGAGGCTCCATGCCTTACCTGAACACTCCTTGGCCCACAAATGCTAGAGTGTATCAGTTGCAAAGGAAATTGAGCTCTTATGCCTTTTTCAAATGGTTTTCTGGTTGTTTTTCTTTGTAAACAAAATTTACATATGGGCAGTTCAAATTTTATATTTGATCCTCAAAGACCATCATGGTCAAGTCTATTCATCCTATCTTGCCCTATATGCCCTAATCTAGCATGCCATAAACAAGCATTCATATCATGATTGCTAGATTCAGTGAGTACAGAAAAACACACACCATGATTGTTATTACGATAACAAGTATTCAACACCATAAAACCATCTACAATATTACCAAAACCATAATAAGTACTACCATGAGAAAACTTCATGCAATCATCATGAAAATACATACCATAACCTAATCTTAATAACACTAGTACAGAGACCAAATTTCATCGAATATCAAGTGCATAGAGGACATCATGCAGGTATAAGGTTTGACCTTCTTACAACTCCAACCTATAGGTGCCAATCCCTTTTACTTCTACTCTTGCATTGTTGCCTACATAAATCGACTTATTTCCACTTGGAATCCAACGAAATTCCATGAATTCATTTCTATCTCTAGCTACATGGTCCGTGGCTCTTGAGTCTATAGTCCACAAAGGATAAGATTCAGTGAGCAATACTATACTAGAAATAAAAATTTCAGAAACAATGTATTCATTATATGAAGTAAGATAAGACAATACCTTTTTAGGCTCAATGCACTCACTAGCAAAATGACCCAAGTTACCACAGTTGTAACAAGTCACTTTGGTCTTGTCTTTCTTTCCACCGCGCTTTCCTCTTTTGTGCTTCTGTTGCTTGTTTCCTTTCTTTGGTCCTTAATGAGTCTCCTCAAATTTGCCCTTACCTTTCCAATATTTCTTGCGCTTCCCAAATGCCTTTTTAGAACTAGATTCAGCCACATAAGCATGTGCCATAGGTTTAGTTGCCTCAAGGCACTCATCCTTTAGTTCTGAATGACGCGCAATATCAGTAAAGATCATGATATTCTCATTATGGGTCAGATTAACTTTCATATGCTTCCAACTATCAGGCAGAGATCGGATGAGAGTTTTAACTTGTTGTTCATCAGTGAGGTTATGCCCTGTAGACTTCAATTCCATAATCATGTTTGACATGTCTCTCAAATGTTGTTTCATTTGCTTGTTTAGAGCCTTCTTATAGGTGTCAAACTTAATGGTCAGCTGTTTAAGCTTGGAGACAGATGTCCCTCCAAACTTCTCTCTAAGAGCCACCCATATGGCATGAGCAGTAGAGTATTATTGATGCTCATAAACCAAGTCATCATTCATGGAACTGATTAAAATTCCTTTTGCAGTGGAATCTTTCTTCTTCCAAGTATTATAGGCAGTCATACCATGCCTATATTGTGCTACATTAGGGTTCTCCTCATTTTCTTCAGGTTCTTCCATGGCATGGCTAATAGCCTCTAGAGCCTCTTGCTCATCCAAGACATATTGAATTTTCAGGTGCCATATGTTATGATTATCACTATTCAATTTCTCACCCTTATTCAGTTCAGCTATGATGTTCTTTGAAGACATAATTAGTCACAACTACAAAAAGACATTATAATACAAGTGTAAATTATTATGTTCATATACACATTACTGGTCGCAATTGTAAATTAAATTACTGAAAAAATATTTATAAATGATTCAAATGAGAAAGTTCACTATGTTCCCAATCATCATTTAAAATCATAAATCAAAATTTTCTTAACTTAATATAAATTGCGCCATTTATCAATTTTAGATGAGAATTCACTTTGAATTCTACCAATCATAAATTTGCCCATATATGAAGTCATACGAATAGATAAAAGAAAATAAAATAGACTTCATGATATTTACAAAAAAAAGTTCATTACATAACCATTGTAATTGATTTTTTTTTTTTATCATTACTAACAATCACATGCTCTGTTAATGTTTGTTCAAAATCCATTCTATAAGCGGCGAGATCATTTTTCCATTGCCTAAGCCTTTCTCGTGTTACTTCGCATCGCTTATAACAACAATAGGAGTTCTTATCTTTCCTTATCTATCTTTAGGGGATTTATTTCTTTTTTAACTCTCTATAGGCTTTAAGTCTCTACATTCTCCTCAAGCAAGACATATCTCTTTTAAAAAAAATTAAGGAAACACAAAATTAAATAAGGCAAAAAAAGAATCCTCAAGCCAAACACCAATATATATATATATATATATATATAATAAATGTAACAAAAAAAATAAATCACATCTTAAGAATATAATTAAAATAAAAAATTTAATTTGTCATTATCCCAAAATATGATAACAAAACATAATTTTCTTCCATTGGAATTTGGATTCTTTAAAAAAAAATTCCAAAGAAAATTATTTGCCAAAAAATCAGATTTTGTACTCAGAGAAAAATTGCTGAATTTCAGATTTTATCAATTTGAGTGGCCAACTTTGAACCTCTATAACTTTTTGTGTAGTTATTCAAATTCGATGTTCTTATATGTGTTTTACAGCCTATATTACAGACTATAAGCCCTTATAATTAACATAATGAAAATTATAAACGTTAACTCCGAAAAAAAATGTTAAAGCGGCCATTTAATCATTGATGTACAAAATTTTCAGATTCTGAATTTCAAGTTGCCTACTTTACATGCATATATATTTCTCTAAAATAATAAAAAAAATTGACGATCTGTATGTCAATGTAAAGTATTTATGGCATAATAAATGAATATCTAATTATGTATCATAAATCATACAATACATAACACAAAAGAGTCATCAAACATGGTATTTCACTACTGTCAAACTGATTTCTAGATTTGACAGTGTTGAGTAAGCAACTTTGCAAACCCATAACTTTCTCTACAAAACTCAAAATTTTATGTTCTTTATATCGATTTAAAGGTTGCAATACATATTATCAGAGTATGTCAGTGGAATAACAAGATACATAAGCAATAAATTATGAAAATTCACCAAAAGAGCTATCACAGACAGATTATTATATATGATGAATGTTCATGTAATTATGTCATAAATCACCAAATTCAATTACAATCATTGAGAAACATCATTCATGCTCTGATAATAATGTTAAACTTCAATAATCAATAAGATTAAGGATAGATCACTTACCTTTTGAAATCCCAAAGCACTAAGAGGGTGGGGGGGGGGGGGGGGTGAATTTGTGGATAATTAAAAATTAAAGCTTAACAATCCAATCAATCACAAGACAAAGAATTTATAGTGGTTCGGACACAACAAGTCCTACATCCACTCCCCAATCCACAATTGGGTATTCCACTATCAATCAAGATTGTTTACAAGTGTAACGGCCATAATTAATTAATAATTAATTATGCATTTAAATATTTTAAGTCATTTCACTAAGTATGACCTTGGCACCATAATACGGTGTAATGCATTGCATAATATTGATTGGTAGAATAATTTTTGAGAGCATCAAGGTTTATGGAAGTTTGGGTTAGAAAGGACCTAGTTGTAAGAAAAGTTAGAGGAGTTATTTGTAAAAGAAGTATGAGAGTTGGACTAGATGGTTAGTAGGAA
>CANYLF011266611.1:0-12301 GCA_948193215.1 Bocquillonia castaneifolia
AAAAAAAAGATACATATACAATTTTTGGCAAACAATAAATTTGAAAATAATCTAAAAATATAAAATCATATAAAATATAAAAAACTATAAAATTATCTAAACATTGATTAAATATTTTATATAAAAGGATAATATAGTGATCTATAATGCTTTATAGAAAGTATAATTAATTTAACTATAAAATTTTACAATCCCTTATTTAATGCTGGGAAAAAAATTATAATCTATAAATTTTATTAAATTATTTGGGAAAAATGGAATTCGGAGTGAGTAACTATATATTGTCAAAAAAAATCATTTTAAATAAAATGCATTAAAGTCATTTGTATTTAAAAGAAAGTTAAGATGGAATATGAAAATCAATTGGAGTGTAAAAATCCCACCTATAAATTATTAAAAAAAGTTAAATGAATTTTTTTAATAATTTACTTTTGACGCATGAGCACAACTAGGAAGTGTTCCAATAAAAAAATGCCAAAAAACCCAAACAAATTAATTGACTAGTAGTAATATTTTTGAAGGCGGCCCGTCAAGCAATTTTTATAGTACCTAATATAAATTTGGTCTACAATCGCAAGTAGAATTCTCAATTTCAATTACAGCACTGCAAGAGCCAAGGTAATGTATTCTTCAATCTCAACTTCTACTTCTCGCCTCTTATTCACTTCAACAATTAAATCAATCTTTCCTTCAAAACCCACTAACTTTTCTTTCTTTATTATCTATAAACCCATTTCTTTCCAAAAAATTCCATCAAAAAAACAACCTTTACTACCATTTGCATCTTCATCATCTTCTTCAAGTCCCATGTCTCTGCAACCCATTGAAGAACTCCCTCCAAAGCTTCAAGAAATAGTGAAGCTTTTTCAATCTGTTAAAGAACCCAAAGCTAAATATGAACAGCTTCTTTTTTATGGGAAAAACTTGAATCCTCTTGATACCCACTTCAAAACTAAAGAGAACAAAGTAGAGGGTTGTGTTTCTCAAGTGTGGGTTAGGGCTTATTTGGATGATGAGAAGAATGTTGTTTTTGAAGCTGATTCTGATTCTGTTCTCACTAAAGGCCTTGCTGCTTTGCTTGTTCAAGGCCTTTCTGGTCGCCCTGTTGATGAGGTTTTGAGGGTTTCTCCTGATTTTGCTGTGCAGCTTGGATTGCAGCAGAGTTTAACTCCTTCTAGGAATAATGGGTTCTTGAATATGTTGAGATTGATGCAAAAAAAAGCACTTGAATTGGATAAGGCTGAAAAAGGTGTTGATAGTGTTTCGAATGAGGGTAAAAGTTCGAATCTTGGTAATGATGGAGTTGTTGAAAATACCAGTGTAGCAATGGATTCCAATGAAAATTTGGAATCAGAAGAAGCTGCTGGTGGTGGTGATGGTAATGGAGGTAATAATGGTTTTGATGATTTAGGGAGTAGAGGGAAAAGAATTAAGGAGGTATTGGAGAGGGAATTGAGTCCTATTGAACTGAAAGTGGAGGATGTATCATATCAGCATGCAGGGCATGCTGGTGTGAGAGGAAGTGATGGTGAGACACATTTTAATTTGAAAATTGTTTCTAAAGAATTTGATGGGAAGAGCTTGGTGAAGCGGCATCGGTTGATTTATGGTCTGTTGCAAGATGAACTGCAAAGTGGATTACATGCACTGTCCATTGATGCAAAGACACCAGCTGAAGTTGGTGCCCGATGAGGTGTGACGACGACTTGTGACTTATAGGTCGATTTTATTAAGTGTTCTTTTCTTATAAATGACGACTTGTGACTTATAGGTCTATTTTATTAAGTGTTCTTTTCTTATAAATGCATGATTTAATGCTCATTGTGAATCTTTTCCTGTTATTGAATAACATATTGATGAAAATTTTGAAATAAAAGTGGGATTTATTTATCTGTAATTTCACACACTTGCTCCCATAATGCCTCCTGTTATTTCTAAGATATTATTACTAGATGTTTTCAAGTCAAATAATGGTAAACTCTGCTTTTATTCAACTGCTCTGAAGTTATTATTTACAAATTGGAGATTACCTTGAAAGGAGCCATTACTGAACATAGGAATTTAAGATGTGCTTAATGCCTTAACATGCCATTTGGGCATTTCTCTTGTTGGATCATAAGCATAAATCCACAAGAGATCTGCAATGACTACTATGCTTTAGATGTAGATACGAGTGACGGGCTGTTCTAGATGCACTTTTTTAAAGCCCTATTAGTATTTTTCATTAAGAAGTTAAGCATGTTTCAGGAATTTTATGCCTGTTGTTTCTTGAATTCTGGTTCTATAGCACGTCCACTCCTGCCTGGCTTTGACTTGTTTTGGCAATAGAATGAAGTGAAGAAAAGGTGGGAGGAGGGAAATTTTCATCTTGAGATTTAGTATTTAATTTTGTGCTTGGCTCCCATGCCAATAGTTAGATTTGTGCTTCATGTTCATCCATCTAATTGAAAAAACAAAGTTGTTGTCATGCACAAAACGGTACTTCTGCTTAAAGCATGCAGGATTTAGACCATTGTGTAATTTCTGTGAAATCTGCTATGCTTCAGTCAAATCATATGCATGCTATGGGGTTCTGTTAAATTTCCCATCATAGTTAGCTATGAACACAAGATTTCAAATCTTCGGGCCTTGTGCACATTACACTTAGATGCTTTATCTCAACTTCCTTACATTTAGATATCCTGAAGTTTACTATAATACTATGCCTCAAAGCATACATAATAGAATCAGAATCAACTTATTGGGTCAACTTACGTAGACATTTAGGCTATGTTTGGGAGGGTGGAAAGTTGGAGGAAAGAAAAGGGGAGGAAAGAAAATAAGAGAATAATCTATCCAATTTAGTGTTTGGAAGAGGAGGGAAAGTGGGACGAAAGAAAATCAGGATGTAAAATTTATTGTGGACCCCACAAACCATTTTCTCTCCATTTTTGGAGTGAAAATGGGTGGAAAGTTATAAAATGACTTATATACCCTTACTATAATATTTTTTAAGGAAAAAAGACAAAGGACAAAATTTGAATTTAACACAATAAAAATACATTTTCTTTCCACCTTTTTTCCTCATCTTCCGAAACAAATAAAATTATTCTTCTATTATACTTTTTACCCAATTTTCTTTCCACCAATTTTCTTTCCTCTCCCAATTTGTTTCCCAAACAGTGTTAAGGGAGAGAACCAAAGGCAAGGATAGCAACTAGACTAGTATTCCAAATAATTCAATAATTCCAAATCATCTTCTTCTAACAGCTCCAGTGTCAAAAGAAAAGTTGTCTTTTGCTTCAAATGTGTAGTGCTAGGACTTGTGGGTTTTGAATATCCAAAGAAACAAAATTTGTATATTTTAGTAGAGTTGAGGGATATTCTTGCAGTTTATCTAGAATTGTCTTGATTCAATTGTAATCTTCCGTAGGTGTGATTCCTAGGCTTCTAGATCTGATTCTTAGAAGACTTCTATCCTTTTTTGCTAATTCTCATATAGAATTCAGACCTGAATCTCTGGTCCAATTCCTATTATTCTGCAAATTTCAAGTAGTTTAAAGCATTTCAAAACTATCCTACATTAGGTGTCCAACCCATAAGGGGATACAAGTCTTTGAGACTGGTAATTTTCCTAGTTGAGCTAGGATCTAGGAATTTTAGTGGTTTTACTTGTTGGTGGTTTTTTGTTTCTTTTTTTTTTTCCCGGTTGCTGATTTAATAGAAAGTTTTAGAGAGTTTAGAGCATTGAACCTTTCCCTATGTATGTAAAGAGGAGTTCCGCCATTGTGCAAGTGTTTTCTAGGAGCTTCACAGCTAGGAAAGACGCCATTCTGAAAGATACTATTTTTTTCTCCTGCTGTAGGGTTCCCTGCTTTGTTTCAAATAATATGTTTGATCATTGATTGTTGGTGGTCAGATTTACCAGCGTCAACTCTCAAATAATGGTAGGTTGTGACATTTGGATGTTCATAAGATTTGAGGATGGTTAGTGATGCATTCTCATCTCAAAAATTACATTCTTGTTGTTTCATGTGAACACCAGCAGTAACTTGAACTGAAAGTCTCAAGTATTTGACTTGGTAAAGAAAGTATTGGACCGGACTGGCCAATTTCGAAATAGGCTTGGAGCATTTTCTTTTTTGGACATTCTTAGCTCTGAAGATTCTGAAAACAGTATCTAACATCTAACGTAAGAAACACAAATAACAAAGGAAAGGAAAAGCAAGATTGAATCAGCATAGAATCATTGTTTATCGCATGTCTCTCCATGAATTTATTTCAAATTGCTTCGAATCCTAAAATTTTCAAATTTCTGGATTTAAGATGGTGAGCACTTTCAAATTTGAAGGTACACAGCTTCTTTTACTACTGCTTAATTAGCAGTGGTATTTTGTCATTTTATGGGTTCATTTATCTTTGTTTTTATGTACCTGCCACCTTTAGTTCCTTGACTTCTTCAAGAAGCTTATAACAAATTACTAGAATAAAAAAAAATTGAATGATTTGAAAACTATTCTGTGATTACTGTATACCAGGTTCAGAATAACAACCTTAGGGATAGGATTGTTACAGTTCACAAGGAATTCTGTACTGTGATTACCATGAATTTTTGGAGCTTGTTGGACATGAAAACTTCTATTTAGATTCCATTCCAGACAAAGTATGAAAAAGTAAATGAGAAAATTATATCTTCTTCTTCTTCATCTTTTTGTTTTGCATCTTCGAGTAACTAAAACGCCAGTTGGTGGACCTGTCATCTCTATCTCACACCGTCCATGCAACCAGTATGTATAGTGAAGCAAACCCAGGCTTGCTCTCACTCTGAAAGTTCCTCTTATGTTGTAGATAATTTTGTTACTCTGCACCTGCTTTTGAAGTTCTGTAGCGAGATTATGTGGTAAATAGACTAAACTTGATATGATGTGAATTGATTCCAACCTTGTTTCTTTTCGTCTCTGAGTAAAAGGTTGAAGAACTTGAATTCCTATGAGTCTGTCGAAGAAGTAGAGCTCTATGTCGACGTACTCAAATCTCACATCAATCTTCTGGTTCGGGTTGGAAAAATTTGCCAGGAAAGTGAGATCTCCATTGAAATTATCTGGCGAGTCGAAGTATATACTGTTTAGATTTGCATTTGGAGTGTCGAACACAGGACTCCTTGGTTTAATGGCCAGGAAGATTATCAGAGTTGCGATACCGAAAAAAATAAGAGCAAGGCTGAATATGAGACATAAAATAGCACCAAGCCATACAATAGGATTAGTTCGGTGACTTTGAGGGCGCGGGAGAATCGTCTGTTTTCTTGATCTTTTACTCTCAGAATTTGGTATGTCTATTGCCGTTGAAGTTTGTTGGGTTCTGGGTTGCTTTGATATGAAAATTTGGTTTGGGGGGACCGGAATGTTTTGCATTCTCAATTCCGGTGGTGGTGGTGGACGTAGGGATGGAGGAGGTGGAAGCGGAAGCATCTTTTGACAAGTAATTGGAAGGAAAACCTATAAAGAGAGCATTAAGGAAGAAGATAAAGATTATATAATGCAGTTTCTTTGAATATTTGGGATATGAGGAAGGTAAGTAAGGAAGAAAAAGAAAAAGAAGAAAAGGGGCTTTTGATTTATAGTAGGACCAATGATGTTTTCGAAATTGGCTAAAGGACATTGTAGTGGTTAAGTTGGACATCCACATAAATTTGTGTTTGAATTGCTTTTTATGCTTTTGAATGTTGAATGCTATGGTAAAGAAACTGTCCTGCAAAGGGCTCAAGCTTGAATAATTGCTGGACATCTCAACAATTATGGGGGGCCAAATAATATATAAATTATTACATGGCTAAGATTCAATGTTAAAGCAAGTTATGTTCAAAAAAAAAAAAAATTAAGGCAAGTTTAGAAATACTTGAGAAGGCATTCAATGTTAATGCTACAGTGGCTTGTTCTTACCTATTAAGAAAACGTTTTCTTTACAGGAAAAAGGGTACAGGCATTTTGAAGGTTTTGCAGCAAATAAGGGAGATGGCGCATTTTGAAGGTTGGATCACGTATTTAAGTAAGCTCATTATAAATAAATAAACAATAGACTTAATGACAAAGCCTTCTATTTCTATATCTTTTTTCTCGTGAGTGTTAATTTGTCAGTGCTTCAAAAATTAAATAGTGTGTTAATTTGTCAGATATCATTTTTTTCTTTTTTCTTTTTTTTTTTTGCTTTGTTTTAATGTATAGTTGATTGTGTCTTTTAGTTTAATATAAAAAAAGTACAAATGATTCCACTAATAACAAATAATAAAATAATATCTACAGTGCACAGTTGTTCAACTAGGAACATTTAATTATGTAATAAAACAAAAAAATTATTTTTATCAAAAGAAAAAAATATAAAATCATCACCATTTTTTTCCAAAATAATACATTTACTAAGGCATTTAAAAAAAATTAATGAGAACATCTACAAAACCAATTTTGAGAGTTTTCTTAGAAATAAGTTGCCTAAGATATAATGTTGGGTGAAATCCGTAAGTATACGGAATCGCACAAGTAATATAGAAGTAAGAAAAGTATCGTTCCTACGGAGAATTAATCGAGCAGTCTATCAATCCTAATTATTTGTTTAAGGTTAATAATAATTGAATTAAAAATCTAAATTTAAGCAATATAAGAATTAAAATAAATAAACTAAAAGTATCAATATATAAAACAATTCAAACGAAGAATAAAGATTAACAATAATTAACAAATCAGATTTTTAACAAGGTATCCACACAATCATACCAATTAATTCATGGGTTAAAATACTAGGGTTCAAGTCATCCTATAGCATATATTAACCTTTTCCAAGTGCCAATAGACTAAATTCAATATCAATTCATTCAAAGCCTAATTAATTAATTTCCATTAACTTAATTAAAACCAAGAATTAATCAATATTGAACTATAAGCAAACTCTAAGAACATCAATTCAATTGCTAGGATTCCTCACTTAACAATTGAAATTAATAGAATTCTATAGGTCTATTATGTTACTATCTTCCAATAGCTAACACAACACATATGATTGAATAAAATTGATCAAGTTCCATTCAAGTTAAAACAATAGAATTCACAAAGTATAAAAGACAAAAACCCATAGAATTAATTAGCACAAAAGTGCTTCAAACCATGTCAATAATCTTAGAATAAGTTTAGCTATTCAAGATAGCTAACAAACCAACACAAATAATAAAATAAAACATAAATAAGAGTTCAAGAAAAAGAGTAGAAAAAAAAATGTCTTCAATCTTCTTCTCTTGATCTCCACCCTTGTCGCATGACTTCCTTTGAATGATAAATAAAATAAAGAATGAAAGGAACTTCCCTTTTTTTCAGCTTATTTTCATCTATTTATAGATAACAAACCCTAACTACAGCTGCCAACAAATCCTACAAGGGTTAATACTTGTTTCAATTAATTCCAAATTAGAATTCCTTGTAAAATTCGGATATCCCTTAAAACTGCACACAACATCTGACTTGCGGCTCAATTTTTGGGCCCCTAACGTCTTCAAACGGCTTTGGTTTCTTCATGAAAGTTGTAGCTCTTGTTTTTCTCTTGAATGCAGACTTTTGAATCACCCAATTTGGAGTTTTCTAGCCTAAGTGGCCCGTTGAAGTTGCTGCCCCGATAAGCTGCGAATTTCACCCAAAAATCCTAATTTCACAAGGAAAACACAAACAATTAATAGAAATACGAAATTAATTAAAAATAAACTAATTAATACTAAATTCTAGTCTAAACACAACTTAAACAACCTAAATTAACCACTAAATAGACTCTATATAATTGAATAAATTACACTTGAGGTAGGACCATAAAATCTTGAAGTATTGAGGAAAATAATTAAAAGATACAACTAGTATAATATTGTAGCATATGAAGAAGCAACTCCCACAAGATGCATTTATAATATTGTACTAAATCATACAAACACAGAGATAACACATTCTCAAAAATCAAAAATCTTACAACAAAAATTGACGGAAAAAGGGAAAAAAATATAATGCGGAGAAAATCTACTTAAAAATAAGAGAGAACAGTATGTGTGTATTTCATCTATTAGCTGCTAGAAAATAAAGATTCAAAGTGAGATGACATAGTAGTTCTACTGTCGAAGCATGTTGTAGTTGAACATGAAGCACCATCATCCACAAACTCAATAGCATCTCCTTCATCAGAATCGGTTTCTTCGTGGTTTTGAAGACTATTGCTCGACACGGTTTCAGATGATCTGATCCCTTCTAGCTCTAGAACAACTTCTTTCATTGTAGGTCTCTTCTTCCCATTCAAGTTTAGACATTTTTTTGTAAGTTTTGCAACTGATACAACAGAGTCTTCCTTTCCTTCTGTCCGAACTTGAGCGTCAAGAATTTCAAATAAGCTATTGCCCTCCATTGACAGTAAAAAATATGTTACTAAGCTTTTTTTGTGTGGAGATCTGGTCGATGAAACAGGTTTTTGACCGGTTAATAGCGCAATGAGAACAACTCCAAAGGTAGCTATAAACATCACTCTTCTCTGTAAATTAACCAGACCGAAAGTACTCTGGATCTAAGTAACCAAATGTGCCTTGTACTTGAGTTATTACATGAGTTTGATTAACATCAATTGTTCTTGATGTTCCAAAATCAGACAACTTTGCTCTATATTTATCATCTAGTAGAATGTTCGAAGACTTGATATCTCGATGATAAATAGGCATAGAGGCTGCTAAATGTAGATAAGAGAGTGCATCAGCAACGTCCGTCGCCGAATCACAGTCGCATTTCCCATGTAATAGGAAACTCTTCATTTTGGTCATGTAAATGTCGGTATATTGTTCCATTAGGAATGAATTCATAAACCAGTAGAGGACCTTGTGTTTCCAAGCAACATCCAAGTAGCTTAACAACATTTCTATGTTTAATTTGTGATAAAATCACAACCTCATTAATGAATTGCTCAACTTTTTTTCCACCTACCAATGTAGACTTTTTATTAGCCATAATTGTTCCATCTGTTAACATTCCTTTGTAGACAGTGCCTTGACCCCCTCAACCGAGGATTCGATTGTTGTTGTAATTGTCTGTAGCCTTTTCCAGTTCTATTGAAGGAAATAGTTTTGTTCTTTCAACCGCACCTTTGTTAGAATTGAGTTGTTGCTGTAATAGTAAACCACCATTCCTTTTGAAGAACTTTTTCTTGAGCTTGACATTTTTGTTCTTTGTATTACCTTACACAGCAAGAAAATAGCTAAAACCAGTAGCAACATTGTAATGCCTGCACTACAACCTGCATAATTCAATATAATTTCTTCAACTTTCTATGCAAATGATTAAAATAATTTAATTTCCCTCGAGATACGTTTCATTAAACCGTTTATTTTCAAGATGAACACATTTTGGTTAGAAGTCAATGAACAAGTTAACAACAAAGGTGTTTACATTACATACCTACAATGGTGGCATGAGCTCTTCTGCTAGAAACCTCCCATGCTTTTGTAGGATAAAGAACCGACGCATTGAGCATAGCTATCGGGACATGACGAGCACTTCTCGTTTTCAGGTGAATCTAAGCAAAGTAATTCACATGTATAATGGTTTTGATCAGCACAGCTTTTACCCACATCTGCCATTATAAACATCAATCCCCCCTTGGTAAATGTAAAAGAACTCTCCATAATTTTGTCAATGTTATTGAATCGACAAATTCACCTTTTAGTCTTTCAATTCTTTTAACAATGGATTGATATTAAAGATCAGGAATGGAGAGATTAGTGAAATTTATCAGTACCTTGACATCTTCCTGAGACATAACTGTTATTGTAATGATCATCAGCAAGACCACAAATACATAGATGAGTAGAGCTGAGATTTGTCCAACAATATCCATTTTCACTACAGAAAACTCTCCTTCTTCCAAATTACAGCTTCCCATCGGTAAACCCCATTGCAGCACAGCTTTTAAATGACTTAATTCCTCTTCCTGTGGGATTTTCAGATTGTCTTGAGCAGAAGCAAACGGATCATATTCGGTCACAAGAGCATACCCGCCGCAATCTTTATCCTTGCCATCAAACCTTCCAGAGATATTGAAATGCTTCAGAGATGGTGGAATTGCAGTCTGGCAACACTTCTTACCATAACAACCACTACTTTCTTCTCGTCGATAACTTTCATGATCTATAAAAACCGAGTCGCATTCCCCAATGTAGTCATCGTCCACTTTCAGATTGGCAAGAAAATGACAAGCTACAACTGTAAATCTGCCGTACATTGCCGAGAAACTGAAAGGACTGCCTGAAAGATCAATAGTTAAAGAATTTTCCAAGTCTCTGCTGCAATTTAAGAAAGAGTCCTGAAACTCCGAGAAGTTCCAGTTCCATTTCCAGTTTGTCAATGCTACTTAAGAACGGCCATAAAAGGTTGCTAGTTGATGAATTGCCTGATCTTTTGCAGGTGACTTCAAAGCCTTTGTTAATGTAACATCCTTTACCTATTCCGAAAGGAAAAGGAATGTCTGATCAATCACCATATCTAAGATACGACTCTGATAATATGGAGTCGAAGCTCACTAGTATAAAAGCAGTCTTGTCTTTTTTTTTTTTTAAATTGATTTTTGATCTGGGTTTTGAGCATGAAACCTCCCTGAGTTAGAGAGGATTTTAGGATCACTTAACTATAAGGTTTTGCTTGGTTGAATTCAAATTGAAAATTTTATTTCATTTGGAGATGAATTCTTGTGTTTGGTAGGCTAAACTAAGATGTAAATGAATTCTTGCATTTGATATATTACATTGAATAAACAATTCAATGATATTTTTTTGTTATTATAAAACTTTTCCTTTATTTCTCTGAAGCAAATTCAAGTTCTCTGAACCTAGATGAATGGTGATGTTTACAGTCGACCTAAGAGTTCAAGTTCAAATCCCTTTCTTTCAACTCAATATAATAATTTATTATAGTTAAGAGTTCATTTACACATTCATCAAATTTGGTGTCATTTGATTTAATTATAATTAATTTCATAAAATTTAATCCAATATGCATTGCATGTGCATTGTACTCCTGTTAATTTTAATCAAATTTCATACGATTAATTTAATCTTATATTAGTTTTTATGTATTCTACGACTACCTCCTGCATTTTTAATAATATACTATTACATTTCTATATTTTAAAATTATTATACTAAAAAAACCTTTCATTTACTTTTAGCTATTGATCAATAAATAAAAGAGTTAATTTGATAAAATTAAAGTGTATTTTGGTATGTAAACTTTAAATATTTTCAAACTCATCCAAAGTTTGTTATTTTCAATATTATTCAAATTTTTTCACATAATTTAATTATAGTAGTCAAATGATATGTAATGATATATTTTAAAATTAATTAACAAAAGTTATTTCACACTTTTTAAAGGATTATTTGCAAAAAAAAAAATGCATGACCTTTAGTGATTTTAACGTTTTAATCATATCTTTTTAATTTTAACAATTATATGCATGAACTTTCAAATTTTTGCAATTCAATGCACCAATAAAAAATCCGGTGAAAAAGCTGACGTGACACCCAAAATTTCACCGGATTTTCTCAGATTCCAGCTGCCATGTGATTCAATTTTCACCGAATTTTAGGTCAGTGCATTGAAATGCAAAAATTAAAAAGTTCATGTATACAATTGCTAAAATTAAAAAGATATGATTAAAACGCTAAAATCACTAATGGTCATGCATTTTTTTGTAAATAAACCTTTAAAAAGTTTGAAATAACTTATGTAAATTCATTTTAAAATATATCATTACATATCATTTGACTACTTAATTAATTTATGTGAAAAAATTTGACTAATATTGAAAATAACAAATTTTGGATGAGTTTGAAAATATTACATATCAATATACATACTTTAATGTTATCAAATTAACTCTTTTATTTATTGATCGAAAGCTAAAAATGCATTAAAGGGGTTTTTAGGATAATAATTTTAAAATATAGAGGTTTAATAGTATAATGTTAAAAATGCAGAGAGTAGTAGTAGAATACATAAAAACTAATATAAGATTAAATTAATTGTATGAAATTTGATTAAAATTAACAGGAGTACAATACACATGCAATGCTTATTACAAGATGAATAATATTCCTTGATACAAATAATAAAAATATAAAAAATTGTGATTCTCATTATAAATCTACTAATTTAATTTTTCTCATAAAATTTATTTTGTGTCAAAACTAATTACACTTGCAATCTATGTGATGGGGAACACCCCAGTCCATGCATTGTATAATACTGTTCAACAATGT
>CANYLF011266911.1:0-22902 GCA_948193215.1 Bocquillonia castaneifolia
CTTGTTACATCTATTCATTGAGTTTTCTGCTCAT
The DNA here is from genome assembly GCA_948193215.1 of Bocquillonia castaneifolia. Lineage (NCBI taxonomy): Eukaryota > Viridiplantae > Streptophyta > Magnoliopsida > Malpighiales > Euphorbiaceae > Bocquillonia > Bocquillonia castaneifolia. Next base: position 35 of record CANYLF011266911.1, read on the forward strand.
TATTTTATTATAAATTTTCCAGTTAGCAAGGCATCAGAGTAAGGAGTGAGTTGCTAGAGTATTGGTGTTGTTAATACAGTGTGGAGTATTTAAGGTTGACCACTACACTGTTGAGAACTATTTGGTTGTGTATCTAAAAATAAATGTGAAGATATATCTTGTACTCTATGAACATGTATATTATGTAAAACGGATAAAAATTGTGTTTTATATTTGAAATGATGTGTAATAAATTTATTATCGGATTTTATAATAAAAATATCTGGGTATTATAATTTATACATTTTTTTTATTTATCGATTGTATGGGATTTTGGTAATTTATATTACTACAAATTTGTAAAGTTCATAAAGACTTATATTACTTAAACTTGTATAATTTTATTATAAGGATTAAAAAAATCATGTGAAAATAATAAAATAGTTAATTAGTCTACCTCGCGTTTGGTCGGGCGAGGTGTGACAATATAAATGTGAATTGTATATAATCAATGAGAAAACTTCTTTGAATCTCTTCCAGACTAATAAGGTGGTTGTGTTTTGCTACAAATCGATTCTAATATAATCTTTAAACGAGACCGCTTGAAAGATAACTAACACAAAACTTTTACATCATAATATAAAGATTTTGATTTAGAGTTTTTAATTAAACATAAAAACAAATTACAAGATTTTATTCCCTCATTCTCACTTAATAAGTTATATTTTGTCTTTTTCAGTGTTCCATCTAAGCATTTTCATTTACATTTTCAATAATATTTTTAGTCAAATTTTTTTTTTGCCCCTTAAAATTTTTAAATAATATTTTATTATCTTTTAACAAAATTTATAAAATATTCATTAATACAGATAAATAAAGAAAAAATAACATACATTTTTTGTTATGAAAGTATAGGACTTTTTAAATTTCTAAAAAAAAATCAGACGTTTTAACTGAGACAGAAGGGAGTAGTATTTTTTTTAATGAATGTCCCATGAAAACAAATCATTCTCTAAGCATTTATCAAGGAGTTTGTCATTCATTTGCTTTATTATCATTTTCCCTCTCATATGTTATGTGTCAAAAACATACTGGCTTGTTTTATTTTACACTTGGCGCATCAGTTGTAATAAATAATTATTCTTTATTAAGGGGTTTGGCCAAAAAGTTAAGATAGTTTTTGTTGGTTTTATTTGGTAGTTGCTTTTGTTTTTTTTTTATTATGGAGTATTAGGGTGTGTTTACTTGTATAAAACTATTTGCTATTTTTATTTTTAAATTTTCAAATAAAATGAAAAATTTTCATTTTAATGGAAAATTTGTAAAATATGTTTAATTGCAGCGTGTTTTCAACTGAAAATAAGGAGTTTTCATTTAGAGTATTTAATGAATAAAACTTAGAAAACAACAGAAAGGTATTTTCACTTTTCTTTAAAAAATGTGAAAATTGTGAAAACAATTTTTAAGTGAGAAATTTACGAAAACAGCCAAAGTAAACATAAAACTCTATTTTTCATTTTCATTTGAAAAGTTTTCTTGAAAACTGGAATAATTTTCTACAAGTAAACGCAACCTTAGTTTTCTAAAAAATTTTTACTCGTTTTGATGCAAAGTTTAAAACATTAGATGTTGGAAAGTATTACTAATTAACTCATCTCTCGAACTGGAAATTTGTGTTCAAGGTTTGATTCATAATAAAAACAAGCCGCTTTCTTTCTTTCCTTCCTTTTCTTTTTTTTTTTCAAATTTCTTGTTAATTTATGGGAAAAAAAGGAAGCAGTTTGATGGCCGATAAATGAGGCTCTAGCATAGCTAGCGATAGATTAATTGATTAGTAAAGTTATGATTTAAAATCAAAATATGTTGCTGGCATGTGAAATTCTATATTTGGTATATTTGGCACTAGAAAAGTAATTTTCCTCATAATATGTTGAATTGAATTTGAGGTGTATAATGTATCTAATTATAATAGGGAAAATAAATAGTCATTTGATAATTTTTCTAAGTTAGATACTCATTGTTTCCCAATATATAGTTAATATGTGTGTGATGAAACTGAAAGTCACATATTCAAATTTCCATTACTTGGCTAAAAAAAGTGAGATACTCATTTGTTAATTTTGTTTAAGGAAATTATATTTTATTACAATGAATCAATGTAACATGATAAAAAGTATACAATGAAAGAACAATCAATAAATATATAAATATAGATCCTACATAACTAATGAAAATTTTATTTAAATATCTTCTTAAATGAATAAGGTAACTATATTTGTCTCTGATTGATTCTAATATGATATATTAAAAATGTTGATTAAAAGAAAATCAATTGGCACCATTTTGAAATTATATTTTGCTATATTATTATTTGGCTTCCCTAGACCTGGTGTAATGATAGGATTTTTAGAGGTAAATCTTTATCTTTCAAGTTAAATTGATTATTATTAGATGTTATTAGTACCATTCTGAATTTGTGTTCTCACATCAAGTTATCCATCTTAAGTTTATAAGACAGATCATGTTAATTGCTCGGAGAGCTCCATCGGTGAATTAGGTCAAGATTAACATTGATGGAGCCTGCAAGGGTAATTTGTGTTATGAAAGTAGTGGTGGTGTCATAAGGGATTATCGAGAAAGATGGCTTTGAGGTCTCTCATTTAATGCATGCAATTGTACTTCAGTGATGGCTGAGCATTGGATTGTGTTCCATGGTCTTCAACTTGCTGTCAAGCTTGGATTCAGCCGTATTTTTATTGAAATCTGTTAGCCTAATTAAAAATTTAACTCTTTGTTTTGACGTTGATTAATGTCCTAAGTCAATACAGTTAGTTAATAATTTGTTTAAGTGTTTTTCAGTAATTATTTAAGGTCTTTCATGATGCAATGATCGTTGTGCGCACAACTATCATTAAGCTAAGTTGCAACGTTCGTTGTGATGCTTACCAGATTGCCAAAAAGAAATAGAGAGCTACATAAGCTAAAGCCAGCTACAGCGAGCTTTAGTAACGATCGTTGTACCATCAACGACGATTGTTGTCAATCTACATTTCATATAGGCCAAAGCCAAAGCAACTACAATACTTTTTACAAACAGCAACAATTGTTGTGACGTGCAACGATCGTTGTTAATGTGTCAACAACATTTATTACTCAATTTTAAAAACTGAAAAAGAGAGAAAACAACTATTTTTGCATTTATTACAACTCCAACGGTCTTCAAAGTGTTTGGCAGTATAAAAGCTCATTTATAACCCATTAATAAGGCAATCAACAATCCTATAATCATTAATTGCTTGAAAACCTTTGCTAAGAGTTAGAAACCCTAAATTTCATTTATTTCTCATTTATTGTTAGTTGTTAAGCTTTAATAGCTCTAAAGAATTCCCTATAAATCTAGTTTGGGTTGAGTGAGGTTTAGGAATTCATTATTGTGAAATGTTTAAGTGTAAATCTAAAGGAAAACACTTGGGTTCAAGGGTTTCTAATGAGAGAAACACTCGGGTTAGGTTTGTGAGGTTAGCCTAAGTAAAACCACATTATAAAAGGTTTAGAGTGTGAGGAGCTTCTTTATCATACGAAGCGTGTTGTTGTCCAACATATTTATAGAGAGGGGATTTAGTTGGCTGATTTTTTAACTAATATCTCTTTTCACGAGGAGCTGGAATTTAAGGAGTTGTTGAATCCATATATGCAGATGGTTAGTTTTCTCCATTAAGATTTGATTGGTGTTACCTTTTATAGGGTTGTTAATGCTTTAAAATAGGGCTTCATTCCTCCATCGTATTTAAAAAAAAATTCAATAGAAAATTTCCATCGTATAAAAAAAGAAAAATCAATAGAAAATTTCGCACCATAACCATTATCATTACTACAATTGCTTTTTAAGTAGAATAACTATAAAATTTTAAAAATAAAATTGATGATACCATATAAAAGAGGAATAAAAAAAACTTAAAATTAAAAGCTGATACATCTAAATATATATGTTTATTTAATATAAAATAAATTAAAATAAAATTATAATGGTATGTGTTTTATTTGAATATAAAATAAAAATACAAGAGTACACCGTTGACATTTGTTTAGTTGGCGATAGTTTAATCATAAAACCAATGAGCTTTGGCTTAGTGGTAGCGGGAGATATCTCCCACCCTCAAAGTCTTGTGTTCGAGCTTTGGGGTCTTCAAGGTCCTAAAAAAGGACCCCGCCGATTGAATCCCACCAAAAATAATTGTGGAGGTTCACCCTCGCAGTTAGAAAAATACTAACTCTAACATACTAATATTTCTGCCTCAATAGGGACACTCTAACGACATGAAACAGTTAAAAAAATCATAAAAATTTAAAAGAAATCAAAAAGAATAAAAAAAAAGTGAAGAGAAAGAGGTTAAAGTAAATATTTTAATTATCATTAGTATTGAAAGTATTATTAACGCCATTTTACATAGTGAAATAATTTTTTTATTTTTTTATTTACTAAGTTTTAAAAATTATTATTGAAAAAAAGATGTAAATAAATATTTTTTGAAAAGTAAATTTATAAAAAAGATTTTTTTTAATGAAAGAATCAAACAATTAATTTTGAAAAAAAAAAGTTTAAAACAGCACGATATATAATATTAACGATGATAATTAGGTAAGTTTTTTCACTTTTAAACATTTTTCAACTTATTACTTCAAAAATTGGGAAAAGGTGCAAAAACACCTCTAATGTTTAGCTAAAAGAGGGCATACGCCCTTAAAGTATTTTTTGCTCAAATATGACCTTAATGTTTATCACATGGTTCAAATATGACTCTTTAACTCTCCAAAATCCTCAATTTTAATTTAAACTCATCTCTTTAGTTCCCTGGACTTTTAATATATATTCAATTAAGTCCAATTTAAAAATTAGAAATATTTTATTAATATTTTATCAATAAAAATAATGTAAAATAATTTTATTTATATTTAAAGAGTTAATATAAAAAAGTAATATAGATATTTTATTTTATTATCAACTAACACTTTATCTTTGTTTTTCAATCACCTCTTAATATTCATATTAATAAAATTAATACAATATTTTTATTTTATTTTATTTATTTATTTTTAATTGGAACATTTATCAATATGGACAAATCTAAGGAGTATGAGTTAATTAAAAAAATTACATAAGACTTTTATGTGTAGGAAACAATACTAATGTAGCCCTCACAAAAAATAAAATCAATTAGATTTGAAATATTTTCAAGTCTACAAACATAAACAGTAATTACATTTTTTTATTTAAAAATTAATAAAATAGAATATAATTGTGTAAATATTAAAATCGTTTTGATTCATATAAATATAATGATTCATTTTTAGGTATTTGAAAAAAATGTAGTGTTAAAAATAAAAAAATAAAAATGTTGATATTACTTTTATTTATATTAATTCGGACCTTGAGATAAACATTAAAGTCATAGTTGAGTTAAAAAAAACCTAAAAGGGTATATGTGCTCTTTTAACTAAACATTAGAGGTGTTTTTATAGCTTTTCCCTTCAAAAATTGGTTGATATGTTTTGAACATTTTTTATGTTTATTTCATTTTTTCTGTTAGGTGACAAGTTACTTTCTTAAAAATGAACCAAAAAAGAAGTGCGGTGGAGTGTACGCGCAAAGAGAAGAGAGTGGGGGAACATGGTTCTGTGCAAAAAATAACAAAGAACAAAGTTTTGATGAGACTTGAGATTATAAAAGAGTGGACTGCTTGGTCTCTGAGTCACTGAGTCCTAACAACTAACAACACGCCCATGATAGTTGCTGCCAAAGTTCTTAGGGCCCCGACCCTTTTTACATTGACAACTCCTTGCCTCTCTCAATTTATTTTTTTCAGTTTTATTAATTATCTACTATTTCCTTTCTGATGTCTCCAACTCAACTGAGTCTGAAAAATACAAAATAACAAATATTACCCTAAAACAATAATAATAAAATTGGTCCATTCTTTTGGACCATTTTAGACCATATAATATATTATATAATTTAGATGAAATTAATGTGTTATAGATATTTCCTGGAGGCTATTATGGATTAAGCTTTAATGGGTTGTTTTTATCTCATTGTTTTTTTATTGATACCCAAAAACACTCACAACACAAAAAAAAGGTTTTTAATTATAATAGAAATGAGCTTTTGTTTTGTTTCAATTGAATGAAAACTCCCGTTTTGTCTTGTTTGGCTGGATTAGGACCTAAATCTAGTAAAAGAATTCCAACTCATAATTCTTATTTTAATTTTTTCCTAATAAAGTTTAATTAAATTTTGAAACATTATTGTCCTTATATGATTAAGCTAAAATTTATCATAAAAATGACCATTTTTCTAAACAGATATAACTAATTCAAATTTAAACTATATTGAATAAATTATAAATATTGTAAAATTTCTTAAATCAATTTAAATTAAATACGGCCATAAAAATTCTCCAAATGTTGTTTCAACATAATTTTCAAATTGAAAATTGAAAATTTTATTTAAGTTAGAATAATTTCAATTCAAAAATATTAATTACTCCTTTCATTTTTTTACTTATCTTTCTAGACAAAAAAATTTATTCATATTTAATTGTCACTTTAGAGTTTTAATATAATTATTTCTTATTTCTTTCAATTTTAACATTCATTTACACATTAAATTTAATAACCATTTTTAAATAATCTTTTAAACATTATTTCAATCATTTTTTTAATATATGTGTAACAATCTTAGAAGACATGAAAAAAAATGGAAGGAGAAAAATGAACTTTAGATAATGTCAATTAATGTTGGTATTTTGTAATCTATATGATACTACTTCATATGGTCAATCACTCTCATCAACTTAAAAAAGTTTATAAAATTATTATCATCATTCTAATTATTCGTAATAATGATAAATAATACGGTAAATTTTAATAAAATAATATTATTGAGATTAAAAATAATATTTTATAGAGATTTTTAATTTTTAAATAGTAGTTTGATATGTGTATTTAAAAATACTATTATTTAATTGAGGTTATTAATTGATTTTTTTTTAATGAAAAGAAAAAAGATAAAGCAAAGAGCAATGAAAGGAAAGGAATAGAGGGGGGGTGGGGGAGAGTGTGTGTTATGTACTGTCTTAGCTTGTCCCCTCCACCCAACACCGTCTATATCTCTCCCTCTCTTTCTTCTCTTCTCTTCTCTATTAACAGTCCAAAAGCCACCACCACCACATTGGCCATCTTCTTTTTTTATATTGGGTTGCCTTTTATTATCTGTGCTTCCTATGCAATTGTCTAATAAGTCTGCTGCTACTTCTGCTCCCTCTTCTCAGTACCTGCAAATGGGGGAGGAATCATACTTTGAATTTCTTGTTATTATTTGATACCCTTTTCTCTTTTCTTTCTTTCTTTCTTGTGTTTTTTATTGAGTTTTTTCGTTGGGCATCCTTTCTAAAAACATGACCCTCTTGTTTTTTTCTATTCACCTTCTTTCACACACACTTCTACTCACTTGTTGTATTAAGCTTTTATTATTATGGGTACCCTCCAAAGCAAAAATATATTTAAGTTTTCTTTGCTTATTATTTTTGATTTGACCTCATTTCTTTACTCTCTTTTCTATGGTTTTTTCTTAACTAATTTCCTACTTTGATTACTCTCCTAGTAGTGTACTACCCCTACTTTTCTTTTTCTTCTATTTCTTCAGGAGGGGAATGGTTAGTTTTCAGTTGTTGTACTTGTATTTTTAAAAGCCTACACTACTACTAAAGATAACTCCATTTTGTTGTGTGTTCATGGAAATTGATCTAAACCATGCAGTAACTGAGGTGGAGAGGAATATCAATAATATTAACAATAATAATGTATTTTGTCTTAATGGGGATTCTAGTTCCTCTTCATGTTCTTCTAATTCATCCCCATCTCCTGCTTCTTCTTCAATTTACTTGGAGCTTTGGCATGCTTGTGCTGGTCCTCTCACTTCACTTCCCAAGAAAGGGAATGTGGTTGTTTACTTCCCTCAAGGATACTTGGAGCAAGTTGCCTCTTCTTCTCCTTTCTCTCCTCTAGAAATGCCTACCTTTGATCTCCAACCTCAAATCTTTTGCAAAGTTGTAAATATACAGCTTCTTGTAAGTAGTAAAAATGGGTTCTTTCTGATATTATATTTATTGCAAGATCTTTACTTATTTTTTTCATCTCCTTCTGTTTTTATGCTGCCTTCCAAGTTTTCTAACTTTTCTCTTTTGAATATAGGCTAATAAGGAGAATGATGAGGTCTACACTCAACTTGCATTGCTTCCTCAACCTGAGGTATCATCTTCAATTGATGTCTTCCTTCTTTATCTTGGTTTTTTGCTACTATTACTTTTATTGTATGAAGTAATTTGCAATCATTTTTAGGAGCTGATCACTCTGTGCTCTTAGGTCTCAATTAATGTATTTATCCCTTCTATCCATTTTCTCTCTCTCTTTAAATTGGAATTTTGCTGTAATAGATGGCTCAAAGTTTAAATTTTGAAGTTGATGATGTCATTTTTTTTTTTGTGGGGATTATGTAGTTGTCTGGACAAAATTTAGAGGGAAAAGAGCTTGAAGAGTTGGGTGTGGATGAAGAGGGTGGAGGTGGATTACCAGCAAAATCAACTCCTCATATGTTTTGCAAAACACTAACAGCTTCTGATACTAGTACTCATGGAGGGTTTTCTGTTCCTCGTAGAGCTGCTGAAGATTGTTTCCCTCCTCTGGTATGATTTCATGCCTTTGATTTCCTTACTGTTATTTGGTAGATTAACTTGATTTTTCTTGTGGAAGTTTGTTGTGAATGTGGTGGTATGTTTTTTTCCCCTCTTTGTAGGATTACAAACTGCAGAGACCCTCGCAAGAGCTTGTGGCTAAAGACTTGCATGGAGTAGAGTGGAGATTTCGACATATTTATAGAGGTATCAATCTTAACTGAATGGAAGGTTGGATTCAAATAAGGACAATAGTGATGGTGTCACTTAATATTGTTGCTTTTTAGGTCAACCAAGAAGGCATCTGCTTACTACTGGGTGGAGCATTTTTGTGAGTCAAAAGAATCTTGTTTCAGGGGATGCGGTCCTGTTTCTGAGGTATGCTTACAGGATAATGATTCTGAAATACATGCTTTCCTCTCCTTTGAGGTTAAGGGCAAATTTCATTCTAAAATTTAGCAATTTGTCTACTAGGAGAGAATAATTTTAAGTCAATGATCCTTGACTTAGAAAAGCTAGAAACTTAATGAAATGGAAGCATTTATGAGCCTTGAGAAAAAAAAATGATTTACTATTGTTGGAAGAAAGTGGAGAGATTTCAATTACTGTCAAATAGGAAAAAATAAATAACTCCTAGTGTTATTCAAAATAGAAGTCTAATTCATCTGGTGTAGAAAGGTCATAAAGCAATCCCATTATCTGGCTGGTTAAAACTTGATTTGTTTCCTTATGATCTTTGTAGGGGTGAAGATGGAGAGCTGAGATTGGGGATAAGAAGAGCTGTTCGACCAAGAAATGGTCTTCCTGATTCAGTTATTGGCAAACAGAATTCATATCCAGGTGTTCTTTCTCCAGTGGCTAATGCAATATCCACCAAAAGCATATTTAATGTTTTGTACAGTCCAAGGTATAACTACTGTCAGAAATTGGATCCCATATTATAGTTATTCTTTACTTTGCCATATTGTTAGTCTTGTTAAATCAACCAACCTAGTTTATCCAGTGGGATTTTACTGATAAGTAAAATAGAGTGGTAGGGTTATAGCTAATTCCAAATTGGTGAGTGAAAAAGGCTTGTTCCATCAAAACTGTGTTACTGAACCTGTAAGAAACTTTGTTATAAATAGTTTCTCCTTGCTGTTTATGCTGCGGATATCGTTGATTCTAGGGCCAAGGTCTTAGTACATTTGTAGTCTCATCTCAACTTCTTCTGCTGGAGGAAGCTGATTAGCTTAGAATATTTAGCGGCACACTTTCATGTTGGCTCAGTGTGAATTGGAATTCAATCAATTTTCCGAATGTTTAGTTTGGAAAGGTCTTTGCTTTCTTAGAATCCAAGCTTATTGAGATGTCATCATTTATTTTTAACACATTTTGGCATATGCTAATTTTTTTATACTTTATTGTCATGATGTTCAGTTGCTGGGGTTCGCTAGGTTTTTTTTTTTTTTTTAATGGACTGAAAGTTCTTTTTGAAAAATTTTTTGTATCATTTTTTTATACTCATTCTACATGAATGTATGGTCCTTTTTCACCAAATTGTTAACTAAGCATTAAGAGTTTCCGTGTCTATGTCTCAATTTAACTTATTGAGTGGTCAGAACTTGGGAGAATTACCTGAATTATGCTGCTGTTTTTGATTTGTGAGCTATCAAACTCAATTGAACTAAAGTACATTAAGTTTTTGTAGTTACTCTCATGGTTTTTAGAATTTGTAAGCATGGCAAGGCGGTGTGTGTGTGCAAAAGTGAAAAATAATAAGGGATAGGTGCAGTATGCACAGTTGAACATATGGCTGAGCAGTGTTTAGAAATAAAAAAGATTTGTAAGGTGCATTTTAGAACTGTACTAAAAAAGTTTAAGTTTTCCATTGGATTTCAATAATAAAATGATTTAGATAAACCCCAGTGGTCATTTCACCTCAAGTGGTAAAAATGTGACTTCAAGCCATAAATTGCCTACGACATTGAAATCAGAAATTGTTGACCCTAAATTGCTCTTCTAGGGTGAAGTCATGCACAAACTTGTGAAATCTTCTGTCAGAGAAGCTTGTGCTATGTAGGTTCACATTAGCACCTGGCTCAGGTGTTTGCACTATAGTTAACATGAAAAGGTCGGTGATTATACGACCTGAATGACCATCATTGGGGTTTAGATGAAATTATGACAAACTGCAATTATTCAGGGTAAGTTTTCAATCAAATAACCATTGTTGGACTGAAAGGAACCAGCTTATCTAAGCATGGCCTGATTGGGACCAGCATTAACAATGTCAAATTACTTTTTTCAATTAGAAGAATGGTGTGACTTACTGCTAACATTGTCAAGATACTAAATTCTAGCAGAAGAATGTTGCGACTTCCTACCTAATGAACAATATCCAGTAGTAAAACTATGCTTTAGCCTTGGACACACAAAACTGCAATTTGTTATGGGTTTTGATATTTATTAGGATTTCTTCTGTTGCTTTCATCTCAATCATGGCCATTATATCATCTTATAGTCATGTAGGGAAAACTTATGCTGATTATCTAGTATTCCAGTTTTGCAAATGGTTACATAAAGCACATCTGATGGCAGCTAAATGAATGAATATCAGGAAAGGACTTCATTTGTGAGTCTTAAAAATGTAAATCACATGCATTCTTTCTTCATGAACCTACTCGTATATGCAGAGAGAACAGTTCAAGCATATATGAAATTTGTTTGGAGATTCAAGTGTGTTTTAATAATTTAGAGGAATAATTCTTTTATTTAACAGTCATAGAGTTTACAGTAGCTGGTAGTATTGATAGCTGGTGCATTTCAGACTCAAATAGAGGATTTCTGAAATTAAACAACGGTTTTTATGGAGTTTTATCTAATAGCTGTAGCATATGTCAATCTTTCACACAATATATATTTCCTTTCTGTGGCTTTTTATGAGTTATACTAGATAAAGAAAAGGAATTTAATGTTCTCTGAAATTGCTGAAATGCAGGGCCAGTCATGCGGACTTTGTTGTGCCCTACAAAAAGTACATGAAGAGCGTTATGAATCCAGTGTGCATTGGAACAAGATTCAAGATGAGATTTGAAATGGATGATTCTCCAGATAGGAGGTCCTGTATTAATTACTAACGTGGCAAAACCAATTCATGTTCATGCAAAGATTATATACCAAGAAAATGATGTGTTGGTACCTTCTTGCAGGTGCAGTGGCATTGTCACCGGAATAAGTGACTTGGATCCTTATAGATGGCCCAACTCCAAATGGAGGTGCTTAATGGTAACATTCTTGTACTCTTTTAATATTACTCCACTTGGAAGGTTTTCCTTTCTGTATATTTTATGCATGATGTAAACAACTGTCGGTGATAATAAGGAATTTCACATTGTATGAATGAAAGGAAACAAAGTGACATATAAGTGGAGGTGATTGGAACTTAGCACAAGCTCTTCCAACTCTATATTTATGTTCATTGGCTCAGCATAAGGCCATGGAGTTTCCACATACATTGAACATAATTTCGTAGAATTTCTTGCAAAATTCTACAGCAGACCTTAGAATAACTGATTTTCAAATAAAAAAAAAAACAGATGGAACAACTAATTCAATCATGCCGACCAAAGATTTTGGACATAATTTCTGCATTTTTTTAATTTAATGAGAAGGGGGCAAACATCTACATAACTTATTGCTTTCTTGTGTCCTGATTAATATACATTCTTGATGTGCAATTTAACAGGTGAGGTGGGATGAAGATATCGTCAGTGATCGTCAAGAACGAGTTTCCCCATGGGAGATTGATCCTTCTGTTTCACTACCGCCCTTGAGTATTCAGTCTTCCCCAAGGCTGAAGAAAATGCGGACTGGTCTGCCAGCAACCCCATCTGATAACCCCATAACTGGTACAAATCTTTCATTTAGAACTGTTTTTTTTTTATAGAAGTTTCAAAAATTTATTGTCTAAGTTTTTTTTTTTTATTTTTCTCTCTTTTTGTAGGAGGGGGTGGGTTTTTAGACTTTGAGGAGTCGGGAAGATCCTCTAAGGTCTTGCAAGGTCAAGAAAATGTAGGTTTTGTGTCACCCTTGTATGGATGTGACACATTAAACCACCTGCCGGATTTTGAAATGCGAACCCCAACGCATCAAAATCTTGTGTCACATGGAAGAGAAAAGGCAAATACTGGCGAGATAACAAGGGCTCGCCCCACCACTTATACAGGCTTTACGGAAACTGAAAGGTTTCCGAAGGTCTTGCAAGGTCAAGAAATATGCCCACTGAGATCACTGACTGGAAAAGGTGATTTCAACCTGGGTGCTTGGGGCAAACCCAATATTGGGTGTGGTTCTTTAAGCATGTATCAAGCATCCAGACCTAGTTTCTATCCTCTAGGGACAGAGAACCTTCAAAATATATATTTTCCTTATGGTGATCCATACAAAACTGGTCAAGATGCTAGACTGCGCTCTTATGCAACTAGCTTCACAAGAGAGAGTTTCCAATTCGGTGCATCAACAGTTCAGACCGGTGTTTCTAGAGACGAAGTTGGAAAGACAAATCAACTGAATGATCTTAAGTCGCAGGAAACTGCTTCTGCTTCACCAGCTTTAGGGGCAAATCTAAGAAACCAAAAGGACAACTCTTTTAATGGGAATGCTAGTGGCTGTAAGCTGTTTGGATTCTCTTTGACTGCAGAATCACCTAATACAAACTCGCAAAACTCTGGTAAGCGGAGTTGCACAAAGGTAAGATGCCTTAGAAGTAGAGCTAGACATGGACTTGCTTTCTTGACATTATTTCTTACTTTTTAGTTGCTCAACTGTATTGAAGGTTCACAAGCAAGGGAGCTTGGTTGGAAGAGCTATTGATCTATCACGACTGAATGGCTACAGTGACCTATTGAGTGAACTAGAACGGTTATTTAGCATGGAAGGTCTTTTGCGAGATCCCAACAAAGGATGGCGGATATTGTATACCGACAGTGAGAATGATGTAATGGTTGTTGGGGATGACCCATGGCAGTAAGTATCTCTGTAACTGTAAGAATGTAATGAAACTAGCCCAGTTCATTGCATAATGATGTGTATAATGCACTCGTTTTTTTTCATATCAAAAGAAACTGGGCGTTTCCCCTCAAAAAAAAAAAAAAAAGAAAGAAAAGAAAAGAAAATGGGAGTTCGGTTGCTTGCATGATGAATCCAAGTTTTTGCCAAATGATCCTCACAATGAGTTTTTCTGGTGACAGTGAGTTCTGTAATGTGGTATCCAAAATCCATATATATACCCAAGAAGAAGTAGAGAAGATGACCATTGGAGCAATTGGTGACGATACTCAAAGCTGTTTGGATCAAGCACATGTTGTAATGGAAGCATCAAAATCTTCATCAGTGGGCCAGCCAGATTCTTCTCCACGGTAGTAAGGATTTAAAATTTGTATTTGGTTTTGATTACTATGCGTGCTGTGTTTGTGCAACTTGGCAAGACCTGAAGCTATTTATGTATTTATTATCTATCATTTGAGTTTTAAATGTAATGAATGTCTATTAATAGAACTTGTGCTGCTACTACAAAGCTACTGTTGCTTTGTGACCTTAGAATTATGTAACTTAAGTTTGTCCAACTGTTTGAGGTTGGTGCTTTCCTCTCGTCAAATGTAGTACTAGTATGGCTTTTAACCAGCAGAATTATCTCCAAGTTTTCCACTGAATCAGCAAATAAGAGCATCTAATAGACTTGCACCATGTTTGTATGTATTAAGCTTCGAGTCAATTAGGAGCATTAATTCAGGGTTACAATGACGCTTTGTATGAAAAAGAATGTTTTCTGTTTCCAGAAACTTGAAATGTGATCAAGTCATGGTGGTATTATTTAGAACAATCATTTTCACTTCTCTCTGAATGCATTTGGTTTGGTTTACATTTTCACTTGCCACTTCCGAACTTTTGGACTTCTTAGCCAAAAGATGGTTAGTGAACTGATCATCCATCATGATTTGAGATTGATTTTCAGCATTCAAGAAAAGATGTACTTCCACTAAAAAAAATTGGAAATACTGTAATCATAACTAAATATTTCTTTTTTATATGGGTATCGATTTGAATTTTCATCCTATCATGACATTAATTCTCACGTAAATTTCTTGTATATCTTTCACAATAGCACGCAAGGGTACTTTCCAAGAGGTAAACTAAGCAAACCATATCATTAGTCTTGTAAGAGCTTCCATGGGCTAGCAGTGCAGTGCTGATGGATTGGGGAACTATATAATGTATCTGTGCGAGTTCTAATATGTAGAACGAACGAATAACCACAAAATGATCTTGGGGAAGTTCAAAGATGGCCACACCACAAAATAGGCATTGGGTATTTGTGTCAACATACACACCGCATTTCGACAATAACATTATCTTCATAATCTACAAAACTGTTATTTTGGTTCTACTTCTGCTTCCTTTGAATAATGGAGGTGAAAAGACAGATTAGTTGAAAATTTAAACCAAAGAGTTGTAGATTAGTACACTGCTTGAAGGATTTTGCCTCATTTCTTTGGCAACGCCTGAGCTCATCCCAGGGAACACTTTTTAAGTGAACCAGGCTCAACTGCAATGTACCAATAAATTCACTCAGCTTCTGATTCAAGAACTGGCAGGATGTTTAAGGCTGACGAACCAAGATGCATACCCCGAACTATGCCTCCATAACCTACCTTGATCCTGTGGCACAGAAGCAAGATGGAATCCCATAAGGCTGTTCTTCCCTGAAAACACAGAGAAAAAGCTTTATGTTAATTGTTAAGCATTTGAAGCACTATGCACAGGGGAGAGAGATTCAAGGATCATCACAATCGTATGGCACTAATAACATCATGAAACATGAGGCAAGCATAACTTTACAAATGCAAAATGCTACACTACAAATGGACATTGTAATGTGGCAATACAGTTATCTTGTGAATAGAAACTGAAGGTCTAAAATTCGGTCAATAACTATATTCAGCCCTCATATCCAATGATCACTCAATAATTATCATACCCCATTACTGACCTGAAGAGAGAATTGCAGTTTTTTATCCCAGTATAATGCAAAGAGAGGAGGGCTTTGCTTTCCCACAACCAGTATGCAAGCTCCTGGGTGATGAGTGGAAGGAATACCAGATACAACAGAAATGTACTTCTCAGGAAACCTTTCTTTTGGAGGAAGAACTCCCAAGAATAAAGGGTTCTTACTAGACTGCTCTCCAGCATAAGATGCAGGATCCACATGAAGCATCCATTTTGGGTGCTCAAGGAAAGCACAAAATAAATATAACAGCAAGTGAGAATCTGTAGGGAGCTCAAGAGTCCACTTCTTCTTGTTGTTGTCATAGACTTCTCCACCTCCCATGTATTCATAATTCTTCAAGCAGGTTCCTTCACCAAGCTCTATTAAGATCCCAAGACCAGATAGCATAAGTTGAATGGAATAAATGATTGAAATCAAATACAGATACAAATACATTCCAGAAGAGTATTGCAGATGAGGAACAAGAAATAAGCATACATAGTGCAAAGTTCAAGATTCTCAATACCTCGAATCCTTTGTACCATATAATCTTCTGGAACATTGCTGTGTGGTAGCAAACCTCTAGCCCATTCTCCTTTCATCAATGCATGAAGTCTTTGGTGTTCAGTGATGGCATCCACACACTCCTGCATTATAGGGATCATGGGGTTCTGCTGTGGAGATTGTTGGAGATTGGCCAAAGGCAATTTGGCTACATGTGATAGGATCAGTCAACCATGGTCAAAAATCCACACAATTAACTCAACTCGGAGAAAGAAAATAAAAAGGGATAAAGGTAGAGCAACTTACGCTTAGAAGCATCAAGAGCTTGTGTAAGAGTAGCACGTAATTGATGAAGAAGTCCATCTTCATCCAGTGTAAATGCTGGTTGCCATTCCTTTCTATCAATTGAAGATACAGTAGCAGGGGTTCCACTAGCAGGTGAATCATTTCCCACTTGACTAATAGTTATTGAAATACCAAGTTTAGCAGCTGTTTGCATTACCTTCATAATAACAACAATTAAGAAAATGAAACTCACAAAAATACATAACAAATTTCAGACACAATGTAAAAGATAGAAATTTTAGGAATTGCATAGTAAATAGAACCAAAAAAAAAAAAAAGAGTACGGCATTCATGGCAGACCTGAATGTGGCTCGTTTCAATCTTTTTAAGCAGAGGATTGAGTAGAGCTGATGAAAACCATTGCCTGAGATGGTCACGCCACTGCTCAATTTGAGGATAAATACCCAAATGCTTAAAAGCTTCAGTGGATTCTTCCATAGACATTGGCAGAGGAAGGTCGCCATCACCTTTTTTAGGGGGAGTGGTAAATTTCTGGGAACCAGGAGACATCCTCACAGGCCTCAATGGTGCGCCTCTTGCAGTCCCAGATGTATTAGCTGGGCTTGCCACAGTATTAGGACTAGCTACATTGAAACCCCTAATAGTGGGGGGTGGAGTTACAATTCTCCCTGCTGATTCAGTGATTTTCTCATCTACTTCTGCTAAGAACCGCTCAAGCTGCTCTTCTGTTTGTATATCCTTGGTAGAGGAAGCTCGCTTACTTGACCAAGGAGTTGAGACTGCTGAATCAATTCCAGGAGAAGACTGAGTAGACATTAAAGGTGAAGTAGCGCCAGGAACAAGGTATAAAGAAGATGGAGAACTCTGTGATTTGGATGGGGTGCTAAAAGAGGTCATCTTATTTCCAGTGCCAGCAATCGATTTATCAGAGCCAACACGGAACTTACGATTGGAGCTGGTAATTGATTGATGAATTGGAACAAGGGCATCTGAAGAAGACACTACGGGTTTGGATTTGGGAGGTTTCTTAGGAGATTCAGTTACAACAGATTCAACTTTTGGTTTGACTCCTAAAAGCTCCAGTTGACGACTTGATAGGACTGGTTTATCCTTGGTTTCTCGGGAGAGATATATAATAGGAACACCAGCTGCATCTTTTCCCCTGTGCAAAGAGATAGCTTTGAAGAGGGCAACTAAAGAGCCAATAAAAACTAAACCCACCAAAGCTTGCACCACCTTAGCAAATATATCTGGTACACCATAATTAAAAGAGAGAACTTAGCCACCTATCAAACCACAGCAGCAATGATGACCAAACTTTTTAGTCTTCAAAATGATTAAAGAAACAGCATTGGAGCATAAAACTTACAAGCTGCTTGCAGGGGAATACTCGTGAATCCCAACGTTTCGATCAGTCCATTTTCCCTTCATCATTTTCGAACCAAATGAAAGAAGCCTTAGTCACATTGAATTCTAAATAAAAACAGACATTACTCACCCTCTCCTTAAAAAGAAAATATATTTCCCAATTTTCTCATATGCTTTATTTGGAATCAAATAATATATACACAAACTATTCAACAAAATCCTAAAATAAATGCAAAACCACAACGAACGCTAAAACCCCTTTAAAACCCTAATTAGCAACAGCAACAATAATACTAAAAACAAAACACTGCAAATTAATTATAAAAAAAACTCCATTGTGAAACAATGTGTATGTGGAGAGAGATGTACCTGGAGAAAAGAGAGAGAAAGGCGAAAGCAGAGAAACTAGAGAGAAAAAAGATAAAAAGAAGAGTTGATTTTGAAGGGTGGATACTTTTTGCAGTCAGTGCAGCTGATATTGTTGGGTTTTGATATACTCTGAATTTCTCTTGTTTTTTTACCGTTGGTGATGAACCACCGCCACCTCCACCGCCACTTCCCTCCATTCAAATTCTTTTCGTTTTAACACCCGGCGGTGTTTTTGTATTTTCTATTTTGGAGCTCAGTGTTTTAAAACGCTAGTAGGTACTATATGCTTATTACTACATCTTCTACTGTAAAAGCTACAATTTCACCCATAAACTTTTTATTAATTCTCTATTCAATTTTTTTTTAGAACTCTATTCAACTTTTATATTTTAAAAATGTCATTTAGCAATTTTCCTTTTACTAAATTCTTTCTTTAAAATATAAAAGTTTCAAGTGACAAATATTTTTTTTAAGAAAATGTATTTAGTAAATATATTTAATTAAAAATAGGGAAACTAACTTCCAATTATTACATATATTTACTTTTAAAAGAAAATCACTGCAAAACTTTTTTTGAAGTATAATATTTTTATCATATTTTTTAAAATACGAAGAAATAGATTATTCTTTTAACTTTGTATAAATTATGCATTTCTAATTAGTTGATTTTAAATTTTAATTTGTTTAGTTATACGTCAATAAGTGTAATAACCGTGATCTTTGTATATAGCGATTTCTAACTCGGAAATTAATTAATATGGATTTATTACGTTTTAATTAGATAAAATTTAAAATAATTACAAACGATGTTCGTTTGAGCTATAAATTTGCACGGACATCCTAAATATAATCCCGAGTTTACTGTAAAATTTTTAGAAGAAACCGAGTTAAGGATTTTATTTAATGTGAGAAAAGGACCTGTTTGAAAGCTTAAAAACTTGTTTATATATATAAGCCTAATCTGCCAGGGACTAATTTGAGAGATAAAACTTTCCTAGAAAACTACTGTTAAGCCCTCAGATTTCTCTCGTACAGTAGCCCGACACCCTTTACCGCTCCGTTCATCGCCGATAAGCCCTCTCCAGTGACGGGCAACCTACCAAATTAAAGCTCTTGAGTTTATCTATCATTTGGTACCAATAAATCAAAGTTTGGTGAAGAATCGAAGATGAACTAAGCCTTCGAAACTTCGGCATCGTCATCCTCAATGATTGGAGCTTCTCCAGTGAACGTCAGCTCAAATGGATATGGGAAATTGATAGATCATTGAAAGTAGAGTAGTTTAGACACAAACCGCAACCTTAACGACCAATGGAGACCGGTGAACGGAGGAGGGTTTGGTTGACGGCGCCGACGAGCAAAAACCGTTAAATCCGCCATTTGCAGCGGCTGTTTGGGGAAGTGGAAGGTATTTTTGAGATCTTAGAGGCTGGGGGATCAAAACTGGAGCTTGGAAGCCTCAACAGACCACCCTTGTCGGTGGCGGCGCCGTTGACGGTGGCCGGAGAGCCCCAACTCCGGCGAAGCCCAATTTTATTTTTAAAAATTTTAGAAAAATATTCTGAGTATTTTCTGTAATTGCAATTCTATCTAATTCAATACGGTTTTTAAATTAAAAATAGCGGTTTATGTAATTTCTAGAAATACGCGTTACGCGTCTAATTTGACTGTTTGGATAATTTATATGTTATAAACATGTTATAAAAGTAATAATTAAGTTGATTTGAGAGTTAATTGGATTAATTTAATAGTCTAATTAATTAAATCAAACTTTAGGACTGTTAGACCGTTAAACGAAGTAGTTGGTTATCGGACTATTGAGGACGGTTTGGTACATTAAATAAGTATAATTAATTGATAGAAATAATGCGATAAATTGAATAATGTAAAGATATAGATGATGATGCTGGTTGATGATTTGACCACTGTGCTTGGTAAGTCCGGGTGTTTGGTGGACCTGGCATTTGGTTGGTAATTTTAGAAGTGCCGTTTAATTGCAGAATGGGCTCCACTTCCGTGGAGAGATGTCCGTTTTATAGGAGAGGTTCTGCTGAAATTTTGGTAGAATTTCTCGTAAAACATGATATCAAATTAAACGGATTATATTATATACGGAGTTATAGATATAGATTAAATATATAAGTTATGGTCGTTAAATAGAAATCTAGAATTAATTAGGAACTAGATATATTATTTACTTAAATTATATTCTTTATATCCTGTAGAGTGTTCTAGAGCCCCAGAGAGAGGCAACAACTCCGGGGCGTAGGGAGGTGCTCGTTCTTGCTGTGAGTTAATCAATTATTTATGTTTTGCACGTAGAAATGCATTCATTCATTCCATTAATGTTTTTATCATAATTATTTAATGTTAATATGCATAAATTATTATTTTTAGAATATATTTATTTAATTATAAATATATTTAAGTATATATGAATAATTTCTATGTAAAATGCATATGAATATTATGATGTGATTATGATGTAATGTGAATGTGATGTGCTGGATGGAGAATAGTTGTGCGATAAGCTAATTGGTGGGTGTCATCAGGCTGTATGCACACAGGAGTCAGGTATGTATTTTTGATAATGAGTATAAGGACGGGGCTTGCTAGATTGTGGATCTCGGGCGCCATACGACTATATTGGATTAAGAGATATTATTTGGAATTAAGAAAAATATATTTATTATGGGGTTTAGAGGGAATTAGGAGTTCTACTTCAATTCTCCTCCTTGTATGTTTTTGATTGTTGCACTCATCTGTTTGATTGTGTGTGTGTGTGTGTGTGTGTATATATATATATTATATTACTATAAAATACAATATTGTGTGCTTGTATATGATTTAGGTTGCATTTCATAAATATGTTATTAATTCACTCAGTGAGGTCTGACTCCCCTCAACCTATTTTTTTCAGGATTTGATTCAGACCTCTTACATTGAATTCTACGCCGGATTCTTACTTCATCGGCAATTCGACGTATGTTTTAGATATATTGTGTGATCTTCTATCTAGCGCTGCAGTAGAACTATTTGGTGTGGTTTGGCGTTTGTTGATATACATATTATTTTTATAATTAAAAGATGTGTAATTATAATTATGTGATTAATATTTCATGAGTGATGTGATGTGTGCAGCCCCAGTTGGGTATGCTGGATGATATAATATTGATATTATTTAGATGATTATTATAACTGTGGAGTGATTATATATTTTAATACGTATATTAATGACGTTATAGTTGGTGTAGTAGAATAAAGGCTTGCTACGGGGTTCGGTAGCGTTTAACTTTACTGTTCCCTAGCGCCGGTCATGTACCCTGGGTCTGGGTCGTGACGACTGATTTAACGGTTTAGGTTTAGGTTCATAATATTAAAAACCGATGAGTCATGGACTGGTTTTCTAATTGGGGTCATGGACTGGTTAACCGGTCCGTGCCCAACCCTAGTGATGGTGATGATGAAGGATTGGTGTTGTGTTGGGGGTATTTTGGATATTTTTAAATATTATTTCACAGTTGACTATAAGAAATTGAGTTGACCAATACTTTTACCCTTTAAAAACTAACGAAGGGTTATTATAGTGTAACGGTAGAATAGTTCAAGGGGATCAAGTGCTAATGTATAAAATTGGGGGGCACGGTTGTATAATAGCTTAAAATTCAGGGGGGTAATCGTATTTGACCCTTCATTTTATTTAGTTTTAGTAACCTCGAAAATCACCGCTTAGTTATTGATGATGTGTCATTTTCTTTTAATGATATATTATATACTAGTCGCTTTTCATCTTATGATGACATATCTAAAGTATTTTAGACATGATTTTTATTAAATTTTCTATTAAATTTTATTAAAGACCTTTATTCACATTTTGTTTACAGTTTAGATATTTGTAATAATTTGGTTGGTATTCTTGGTTAATGTAATTTTTTTTTCTTCATTCTCGTTATCGTAATCTTTAGTTTATGAAAGAAAGCATTTTGAGAGCATGAGCATTTATTTCATCACTTCTTGCTGTTGTTTAATAATATTCTTAGCTATAAAAAAAAATGATCCCGCCAACTATGCAACTATGTAGCACTTTATACATGATATCTGTCATTTTTAGATGGGCTAAGATTAGTGGATGAGTAATAGAAGTGGGACCAGAATTGTAACATAGAATTATATTCTTGTTTCTTTATTTTTAATGATATACCCTGAACATTTGAAGTTAACAAGGGAATGAAATTATCTTATAAAATTATTTTTCATATATATAGGAAGTAATTGGTTTGTGCACACAAACGGTTTTATTAACGTATTTAGAGAAGCGCCATATGATGAAAAGCCTCCGAGTACATTAAGGTCGTGTCTTTATTTAGATTAGAAATACTCAAGAGGGACAAAGCTGGTATTTTACAAAATATTTACTTCAATACTCAATGTGTTGCACGGGGCATAGTAAGCAGGTGAATGAAACGCGCTATAGCTTTCACTGCATTGGCGTTGGCCAAATTACTTCCTGTTGAATAATTACCAGCAAGTCCTGCCATGTTTGAAACTCCATGGAATACAATGTAAGGCAGACCATTTAAATTTGC
>CANYLF011267034.1:0-10405 GCA_948193215.1 Bocquillonia castaneifolia
ATTTGATTATATTCTTATTGTTTATTTTAAGTTGTTTTGGAAATTGATTTATATATAAAGTTTATATAATTTTAAGGTGAGATTTGATATGGATAGTGTTTGCGTTAGGCTTGCTACGGGTTTTGGTGGCTTTAAGCCTACCTATTCCCTAGCGCCGGTCCGACCCGGGTTTGGGTCGTGACATATCAATTGCTCAAACTTTAATTACTTTATAAAATATTATAAAACTAATAAATTAAAGATAAAATTTTTATTTTATCATCTTTATCATCTGTTTATTATAATATAATATGCCTTTTAGGAAAAAAATAAAGTTAACATGAGAAAAATCTAATTAAATATTTGATCGAAATAATATCTTAATGGATATATAAGTAAAATTTAATATTTTTTATATAATCCATCAAAAAATATTTTTATATGAATATTTTTAAGGTTGTAAAATATACTTTACAGATAAACATTCCAAGCATTTGTTTTGTATGAAAATATTTTATGAATTATTTAAATTTTAAATAAATATTATATAAAATATAATTGAATTACAAAAATATAGTTTAAGTAAAATATTAGAAATAATATTAACATTAATTTATTTAAATATAGTAGATTTGCACATTTTATTAATTAGTGTGTGACTGTGTGCACAGACACACTTGAACTACAAAAACATACTTTAAATAGAATATTAAAAGAATATTCATACTAATTAATTAAAGGTAGTAGATTTGTACATTCTATTAATTTAATATATACAAAATAGTATTGCTTTAAAAAGTAAAAAATAATGATAAAAAAATTTTAATTCCTAATAACAGTCTCTTATATAAAAATATTGAGCAAATATATTTTTTTAGTCAAAAATTTATATAAACCTTTTAACATTATATAAATTAATGAAGTGGGACATTAAAAATTATACAAATTAATATCAATTAATTTAAAATAATAAAATTTTGAATATAACGATAAATAATTTTTTTACATATTATATAAAAGCAAATTTGTTCTTGAAAGAATTTAACCTCTTTTAAAATTATACAAAAAGTATTTGCTACCTTCAATAACTTTGTCATTTAATAACCACATTCATTAATTATATAATTGATGGATTTAGATATCTGAATGGGCTGGATCTGGGTACAATTATCGTGTAAAGGGATAGTCCAATGAGTGGATTGTTTCGGCTCTTATGATGAGTATCGGATATGGTGTTGCGGTCAGTAGATTTGGTGATTTCCGGATGTTAAGTCCCAGATTATGTGGGTTGGATGCGTCGGCTCTACACAAGTAAACACAATGTTGGACGGGACCAAAGCCCCTGGTTCAACTCTGACGCTCAAGTTAGTTAAGTCGGTTATGAGTAATAAATGATAATAAATGCTGTAATAAATGAACTAAAACCAACCCTTTTACCTGTCGAGAAGTTGGGTATTTATAGATTTGATCATGTGTGACGTGTCGTTTATTTGTGATGCCAGGTGTCTTTGTATTCTTTACAGCTTTGAGTTCCCTTGTGTTACATATATTGGGCTTATCGGGCTTTTGGGCCAGCTCCATCATAAGTCCCCCCCCCCCCCCACGAGTATTGCATTTCAGTAGACATTTGATATCTTTGACAATCATTTAATGTGGATGTGTTTGAATGGCTTTTGAATTTTTGGAAAATGGAAGGGGTGAGAGTGAAAAGTCGAATATGGGGTCAGGCTTTTTGACAGCTGGGTGATGTGTGTAGGGGTGATCTGTTCTCAATGAAGTATTTAAATAGGCCAGGATTTCGTTTGTCTTCTACTTTTTAGCTTAGTCTTCATTTGGTGAATTCTTTTTTAGTTTATGGCTAGGAGAAAATATCCGCCAAAACAGAAAAGACCTTTCTTTATTAATCCTCCCGGTTGGAATAACCTTCGTGCCAAAATGTACGAGATTGAGAGTAATGTCTTTACCGTTAATCTCGAAGGTTGGCGACATGCTTTTCACATTCCCAATTAGTATGTCCTCTCCCTCTTAGAGAGAGATACATCTGCCTTAATCAGCTCCTGGCCAACCAAGATTGTGTTTTACCACGAACAGCTCCCCGTTGGGCTACAGTTTCCATTACCCTTTATAATTTCTTCCTTATGTCAGGACTTTAATGTCCCCCTTTCACAAGTTCATCCAAATACTATCTGCCAGCTTTTGGAACTTCAGGAACTTTTTACTGAAGAGAGTGAGCTTCTGACTACTGACCGTCTATTGCATTTGTATCAGCTTGTCCGTTGCGGTAATAATGCTTTTGTTCTCCTGCGGGCTCAAAATTTTACATATGACGGGATTGAGTCTGACGGTCATACTGGCTGGCGAAATGGTTTCGCTTATATCAGTCATCCGGAGTTTGCTGAATTACCCAAGCAGTGGCGGTCTACCTTGCCTAATTGACATGCTAAGAAACTAACTTCGCACGAGCTTGTCCTTTATGAAAAAATCCGGGCTACGGTGCATCGGAATGTTTGTTCAGTTCCGGTATTAATGCAAGCACATCTTCTCCTAGACCGATCCTCTGCTCAGGTTGGAGTTCTTCTTAAATGGACATTGAATTCTGATCAAGTGCGAGTTGGATAGCTTTTACGTGATGAAAAAAGCATTTCTGATCCAGCTGATTTGCAAGTTGCTGAGAGTTTATTGAAATTCTCAGAATTTCAAGCCTATCATGACAACATTGCTCTTTAGAGAGGCTTAGCTCGTTCTGCAGGTGACATTCCTCCTCGGTCGAAGGATTGGTATGATGAGTGGCTGTCATGGGCTTTACCGCAAGGAAACAAGAGGCCCAACATTCAAGGGTCCGGTGATTCAGAAGTAGGAAGAGGACAAATTCTGAAGTCAAGGTGGTCGCAGTGGGAACTCCTAAGTCAGCGGTGTAACACACTTAAAAAATAATAATAATAAATAAATAAATATTTTCCTTAAAAAAATAATAATAAATAAAAATATTTTGGAGGATTTATAATTATTATTGCGAAAGAAAATTCTTACAATTTAGTCCGGATGTAATTGTAAGAAAATTTTTTATAAAGATTAAGTTGTAATTTTTAAAAATATCTAGGGGTTAAAATGGTAATTAACCATTTTTATATAAAAAAAAAGAAACAAAAGAAAGAAGGAAAACCTTCTTCTTTTTCTTCTCTACAACATTATATATATATATATATATATATATATATATATATATAACTCTCTCAAATTTCTAACTCCCATAACTTTCACATATGGAGTTGGAATCAAATGATTCAAGTTTCTATGGATTCTTGGTTTCTCAACCTTCATTTTAAGTGGTCAATTGATAGGATTTTACAGGATAGAATTTTCAAATCTGAGGTAAGAAATTCTAAACAGATTTTCTCAATTTTTGTTAAATCTGTTTATTATTTTATAAAACTGATTATATATCTGTAATCTAGAGCTTGAGAGGAGTCCGTTGGTGTTTTCAGAATTTAATTCTGACACTATTTGTACAGGTGGACCCAACAGGTACTATTTAAGTATACGACACTATTCACGTATACGATACTATTCATGGGCACTATTCATCGATAAAATATGATGGACTCGATTTTTCATGCTGATCTTAATGGTGCAATTAAAATCTAAAAATTAGATGCTGGTAATCTCTAAAAGCTTTTTTTATATAATTTTAGCGCTGTTTTTAAATAAATAATTTGATTAATAATTGTGTCCCAAAAATTAGTAAAAATTATGTTGAACATTAATTCGTATAGGTTTTGGATAAAGAGCATCGAAATTGGAGCGAATGGAATATGATCGCTAATCAGGTGAAAAATAAAGTCATTTTGTGTGTGTGAGAATACCCTGGTTGTACCCCTGGATTATTGAAATGCATGCTGAATGTTAATATTTAATTATTGTGTGAAATATAAATATGTAAATTTAATTATGATGGTATACTAAGTGAGTGAGTAACTAATTAATTAATTTTGTGTATATTAAATTGAAAATTACTAAGAGCGTTCAATTTCTATATTTTTGATAGATTGGTTTGACATTAGTAAATGGATAATTTAATTAATTGAATTGCGAAAGTTTAATAAATTATTGAGTGAAAATGATATTATGACTGTGAGATGAAGTCGTTATTTGATTGGTTTATTTTGGTAATGAGTTTGATTGTCTAAATGATTGGTTAGAAATTGGTAACCCAAAAGATGAGATGAAAAATGAATGATTTATGATTAGGTTGTTCCAAATGAAAAGATGTGAAATTGAAAAAGATGTGATCTGGTTACCTTTCCTTTAACCTTTCTTTTAGATAATTCAACTATTTATCAAAATTGATTATGATGTGTGATGATGTGGGATTGGTTGACTTGTGAATTTGTGAGCTGGATTGTGAGTTGAATTGGTTGTGATTGTGTTTGGGATGGGCATGGATTGACTCGGGGAAAAAGGGTTGTGTGTTTAGGGTAAGCTGAGTCTGTGGGATAGCTACCTGTCGAGGGATGGCGAGACTGAGCCGATGGGATAGTCTCATCGGTGGCCACCTATTTATATTTATAAATGAATGGGAAAATGTTTTGTTGAGAATTTGGTGAGGATGAGTGATCCGCCCGATCTTGTGATTGATGATTGATTAACAATGTACATTTATTGAATTGTAAATTTATGAGAAATTGAAAGAATTGAAATGATTGTGAATTTGATGACATTTTGGATTGATTGAGAATGTAAAATAAATTTGCTATGATTGGGATTATGAAATGATGGAAACATGCTTGTGAATTGAAATTGTTTGTCTGGTGAAATTTTGGAATTAGCTGAATTTGAGACTATTTGTGAATTAAATAAATGTGTTGTAAATTTATTTATGATGTTGAGTGTTTTTTTATATATTTTGATAAATTAATATAAACTGGCATATTATGTCAGTAATTGATGAAGTCTAAGAAAATGACTTCAAATATTAATTTGATTATATGTAATTATATATATACTTATTTTCTCACTGAGCATCAAGCTCATTATTTTCCTCAATAATCCAGTGTTGTAGGAAAATCAAATAGGAAGAAAAGGCTAGATTTGGTAGAGCTCCATGTGGCTAGACTCCAGCGATCTTAGGGGAAAGCATTTTCTTACTATTAGTATTACTTAAATTTTATTTAATAAAGAGTATTGATTAGTTAGATTTTATTATAATATTTTTATATAAAAGTTTATTTTATGATTAAGTAAATATTTTTAATATGTATATACTAAGTATATGTATAAAAGAGTTAAAAAGGAGAGGCGTTACAAGCGGTGCGGGTTCACACATCTGGGTCGGCCCCTATAGCTGGGGCTATCCGAATTCAGGATGCGATCGTAATAACACCTGAGCCAGCTGTGTAGACTTACACATCTGGATTAGCTCCTAGAGATGGGGCTATTCGAGGCCGGAACGACACTCACTGTCGATTGGTTAGCTTCATTACTCTGCCGCAATGTGCTCAGGAATTTACTGATGTGCCGTTGAGATCCGTCCAAGCTAAATCTCATCTAGCGAGAGTGGGCTCAATTATTGTTAGGGATGATGTGCCGAAGATGCCTACTGGGGTATCCACTGACCCTTCAAGGCAAAGGTTACCTTCAAATCCTTACAGGGTGACAAAGTTTTGCTCAGCCGTGAGGATTTGAAGTGGAGGAAAATCAATATGGCTGGTAGTTCCGAATGAAGACTCCCTCCGAAAGCTTTAAGAGAGGACCTAGATGTTTTTACCAGGCTACCCCTGAGTAGTCAATATTGGGATGCCAACGTTGGTGATGAGATGATGCACTTTATTTTTCAGTGTATCGGACCTAGTCATTGGAGAGAGGATTTTATTCCGGATACTTTATGTTGTGGTCTTTTTAATCATAGTATGAAGGCGATGGAGGGTATTCTAATGTTGGATCAATATCGCCGAAAGTCATACTTGCAATTCTTGCATTCTGAAGGAGAGAAAATTGATTTGTAGAGGAAACTTTTAGAGATTAATGCTCAAGTGACGGCTGCCAATAGTGCTCTGCCTAGTGTGGATGTTATTCATGCCAAAAAATGAGAAACTGCATTCCGAATTAGATGCCTCAAGCAAAGAGTTAGAAGAGTCCCGGCATTGTCTTTCTTCTTTGGGGGGCACTGAAGTTGGTAAGGCCATTTCTACTACCGAGGGCATTCCTATAAGAGACCCGTGAGTGGTTGAAGCGGCTAACAAAAAGGTGGAGGCACTTCAGGAAGAACTTAACCGTGTTCAGCAAGAGACCTCAACTTATAAATCAGCTCTTGCCCAAGACACCTAGGAGTGGTTGAAGCGGAGTCTAAACGCTTATGGTAATTGTGTGAAGACACTGTGTGAAGAAAAATGCCTGTATAGGAATTTTTCATTTTTGAGCGATGTAGACTAAATGGAGATTGCCCAGAGAAGTGGAGAGGAGCTTTGTGTCGAGAAGAATCTTTCGATGAAAAAATTCGGGAGAAAGAATTGTATGTATATATATACATGCATTTTAATAATACTTTTATTTGCTAGCATTATACATTTTGCTGCTGTTTATGTGGTGTGTGTGTGTGTGTGTGTATTTATTACACGTATATGTATATATATACGTGCATTTTTTTTTTAAATTTTCACCCCTTTTCAACTTCCTGTTTGTGCGGCTTAGGTGGCTTCTATACTTGTCTCTTGATATTCTATCATTATTGCTAAGCCGTTTTCTCTTCCTCGCACGTTCTCCCACTTCAGCAATAATTATGGTTATTGTAGTAATGATTTTGTCCCTTTACTATTCTACGTGCGTGCATTGACATGAGGGTAATTTTGGTAACATGAACTCTATATATAAGAGCGTTTGTTTGCCCTACTTTTCCTCATGTTATTATCTTCCTTTTCTTTCTGCGCTGTTTCATCTGTCATCTTCTTACCTCTTCTGCCAGTGGTTTTTTTATATTTCTATTTTTTGATTACATTAAGGTGAGTTTTAATGTTTGAAAGTTCTTCTAGTGGTTATAGTAGGTCATCCTCTGAGGCCACTAAATCTAGCCACTCTGGGTCATCTTCTAGGGGGGATTCCCAATACTTACAAAGGGTTAGAGTTTCTTCCCCTGTAGAGATGGCTGTGCCGTTGGGGGAGAAGGACGGGAGCAAGGGTCAGAGTTAGGGTGTTCGAATGGTAGCTTCCGTTGAGAGAGAGAGTGATGAGAGAGTTATAGAAAAAGGAACGGGAGTTGTCAAACATTTTAAGAAGAAAAAGGTTGATGAAGTCTGTAGACCTACTCAAGTCTTTGCTTCGTACCAAAGTACCATTAGTGAGGAGGAAATGACTAAGTGCATGCGTTGTTTTGGTGAAGGGTTTGAGCTATACACCCTTACTGATCAATGTTCTCTTCTTGATACTTATGATGATGGCTCAACTTTCATCTTTATTGAACAGCTTGAAACGGGCTTGTGTTTTCCTCTGGATGATATTTTTGTATCAGTCTGCGACACCTATAACTTTCCTCCAAGTCAGCTTCACCCAAACTCTATTTGATAAATTTGTGCTCTATCCGAGGTATTTCGATATGCCAGGAATGGGATATCTTTGGATGGGCTTCGATCTTTGTTTAGCGTAACAAAACGATTGGGGACTTCTCCTTTTGTTATGCTTGCCGCCAGATCATCCCGGTCATTCTTGACTGGTCTTCTAGAGTCTTTAAAGACATTGAAGTCTAATTTCTTTTGGGTGAAAAATTCTTCTTTGAAGGGTCTTCCTACTTCATGAAATTTTGTTACCTCTCGAGATTGCACCAGGCTCTACCCTGCTCCTGACCACTCTTCCCCTTATGAGCAATTTGCTCAAAAATTCCTAGCTAAACTATGGGTTCAGACTTCGGATGGTGTAATTCTCTGTCAGTCACCAGTAGATTACTAAGTTTGGTGTTATTTGAGTAACCGATGAAAAAGTTTATTTGTAGATTGACCTGAGATCTTACTAAAGCAGGTCTGTTTTATTGGGTTCATTATTAGCAGTTCTTATCGTTGTGTAACTAATCCTTCTAGATTCTTATGCAAGTGTTTTTGTGATGGATTTCAGTTTCTTGGATGACGTTTTCACAAAGGTGGACGCTTCAAAGGGTGCTCCTCCCACAAGAAAGGAGAGTACCGATCATCATGAGCTAGTGAAAGATATAGATAAAGTGGAGAGTGAGGCCGGGAAGAAGAGGAAGGTTTATGATGGCGGCTCAGCTCAAAGAAAGAGCAAAAGGAATCGTGACAAAAGGAGGAATAACCAGAGCGCCCAATCTCATCGGCAACCTCCATCTAAAGAGAAAGCTTTTACTCTTACGGTTGATTTTTTGGAAGATGATGAAGTTCAGGTGCCTATTCCCACTACCACGCATCTCTTCCTACTGGTCTGCCTTTGGAAGATATCGGTGTCCGTCTGCATTATTACATGCGATAAATTCCAGGTTAGTCTTTGTTTATTTTCTATGTGTTATCAGTGCTATAAATATTTCGTAATGCTTGGTCTCCTAATTACTTATGTAATGGCTTCCTTGAGAATACTAAGAGTCATCTGGAATATGCTGAGACAGTGGGAGCTATACATAATCAGCTAATCCTTATGCACATATGATTCGAAGAAGCCTATGATGCTTTGGCTGCTAGGGAAGCTGAGGGGAAAAGGATAATAAGGAGTCGGAGACGATGAGATTGTCTGCCTGAAGAAAGATGTCCAAAAGGGGAAGGATGAATAGAAGGTCTTGGCTACTTAGGTGGAGGATCTTCAAAGCAAGATCTTAGATCTGGAGAAGAAGATTGAGGAATTACTAAAGTATTCATCGCAGACCTCTGAAGATGCCATGGTTACCTTGCAAACTCAATCTAACCGGAACTGGGAGCTAAACCAAATAATAATTGTTGGTCTAAGGGGGGCAATGGATGCAGTAAAGAGCCGATACTTGGAGTAGCATCCAGGGGATCCTTCAACCGTCGAATTTCTAGATGTTAAATTTACACAACTGAGGGATACTATTGCAACCGGTATTCATCATGCTCGTGATCAAGCGGAATAAATTAATGAATACTCTGTCAAGGTGCCATCTTGGAGGAGGCTCTCTCTTCGGATATCGGGAACCCCTTCCTCCCATACTCATGCTCGTTAGTGAGGTGACTTGCCAAGTCTTGAGGTCCTTTGTACATGTGATACCCGGTTCGACTCTGGTAACCATTTTGGTTATCGTATGTACATGTATTACCTAGTTCAACTCTAGTAACGCACCAAATACTTTTGTGTGATTGTTTGGTGCTCTCCTTTTTATACGATTAACCGGAATGATGGCTGCCTTAACTCTAAATGCAAGGGAACCTTCACCGTTACCGACTCAAGCAGTTCCAGCATTTCTATACGATTAACCAGACTGATGGCCGCCTTAACTCTGAATGTAAAGGAACCTTTACCGTTATCAACTCAAGTAGCTCCAGCATCTTTCTTAGCTTATCTTCTTCATTAGTAGTATTTCAAGACTGGCTATACATCTAACCTGGTTGTTTTTATTTCTGGATTTTGTCTTGTATCTTCAATGGTGTCAAAATTGACTTTTATTGTCCGAGAGTGGATGATTTTTATATCAAAACTGGCATGTTTGCATTAGTGAATACAATTTTATATCTTGCCAATGAGCTTGTGTTGGCTTTAGTGGCATCAATCCATCTTATTTAGAGTTTAACAACCCTTTATCTTTGTCTAATAAAGTTCCTAAGTGTGTAGGTTTTCAAATAAGCTAGTTTTGAATGACTCCAGCAAACCGTGCCTGTGATAAGGGGAGCCGTGCCCGCTGTAAAATATCACGCCCGCAATGAGGAGATCACCCCCGTGACCAATGACATAGTTCGCCCGCGAAAAGGAAATCACACCCAGACTTTTTGGTGAGAACTTAGAAGATTTCTGCACACATAGATTTACGCCCGTGACATACCAAGTCGCACCCATGATTTGAGAAACAAAGAGCCCCTTTTTGAAGGTTCAAAATCACGCCCGCGATGGACTAAATCGCCCCCACGATTTGATCAGGCAGAAGTCGCTCATCAAAGGTGTTAGCCCCGAGATTTCAGTAATGATTTTGATGATGTAAAACATTAAGTTATTCACTGATATGTTTGTTAAGTGTTTTTCAGGTATCACATTATAAAAGGATGCATATTAGTATTGGATGAAGTAAACATTTCTGTACAAGTTACGGTTTTTATCTTAGTCGACCAAAAATGAATTGACCTTATTAAAATGTTTGGGTTAATGGAGTTTTAGTTTTAGGTGGATAGGTTTAAGTGTAAACCTAACTAAAACACTTGGGAATTGGTTAGACTAAGGTTGGGAAAGTGTATTATTTTAGGTGGATAGGTTCAAGTGTAAACCTTATTAA
>CANYLF011267139.1:0-22520 GCA_948193215.1 Bocquillonia castaneifolia
TATGCTCCTTCAATCTCTTTTTATGCATGGTGACCTATCGAAAAAAACTCGAGGTAGTTGGGTACTTGCTCAATCATATCAAGAATATGGAGGCTCTTTGGAATCTTCTTTAATGTCTCCAAGAATTGGTTGAAGTTGTTAGTATCACCCTTCTCTACAAGTCTTTTGTGGAAAATGAATGGGAGAGACATATTTGATAATAAGTTTGGGGAGTTCTTGTTCCACTTCTTGCTTTTTTGCTTCATCCTCTTGTCTTTGTACTTCTATTCCTTTCTTCAAATTTGGCTCATCATGTGCCTTCCCATTCCATAATGAAATTGCCATTGCTGTCTCCCTTGGATCAACCACCGTACTGCTAGGCAAAGCTCCTCGAGGTCTTTCTTGCAATTGCTTTATAAGTTGTCCAATTTGTCACTCCAATTTCTGGATGATGACTCCTTGTTGCTTCATCATCGTCTCGTGTTGCTTCAAAACAATCTCTCATTGCTTCACATAGACATCTTGATTGGCCATGTATTTTAACACCAATTCTTCAAAAGATGGCTTGGCTTGTTATTGAGGTGGTTGATATTGTTGCCTTGGTGAGAATCCAGGTGGAGTCGCATGATTATGTTGGCTAGGTTGATTGGGATTCCTCCATGAAAGGTTAGGGTGATTGCGCCAACCCGGGTTGAACGTGGTAGAAAATGGATCATCTTGGGGTTGATGATTGTCATATCCACCCACAAAGTTCGCCACCTCCACATTTTGATTTCCATTATAAGTGTAATTTAAAGATGGATGCCCAAATTGACCACAAAAATAGCAAGCTTCATTGGTGGAAGTTCCTTGGTGACTTGGCTCTCTAGCCAACAACATCTTTACATGTTTAGTGAGGTCAGCAACATGGTTAAGAACTTCATAAGATGATTGGTCACTAGAATGATTCCTCCTATTTCTGTTGGCCTTCAATTGAGAGTTAGTAGCGAGCATCTCAAAGATATCCCATATCTCCTCGGAAGTCTTCCCATCCCTACCATTACCGACATGAGTGTCCACCAAATTCTGCCCATTATCACATAACCCCTCATAAAAAAATGTTACCAAGAGATTAGTGGGATATTGATGATGTGGACATTGAGTAAGATAGCTTTGAAATCTATCCCAAGCTTCATGGAAGAGTTCACCATCATTTTGAACAAAACTGCTAATCTTAGCTCGCAACTCTGTAGTCTTTCCTTGGGTGTAGTATTTGGTGATGAACTTGTTGTCGATACCTTCCTAAGTTCGCATTGAACCTTCAGGCAAGTTCATGAACAAAGTTTTGGCTCTTTCTTTCAATGCAAGAGGAATGCATTGCATCTGCAATTCAAGTTTAGAAACACCATTCAATGGAAAAGTTGCAATGACACTATAAAATTCCCTCATAAAAGCTAATGCATCTTCGGATGGCAAACCATAGAAGTGTGGAATCATGTTGAATTGAGGAGTTTTCAAATCATAATTCCTTAAAGCATGACTTAGAATAATGCATGAACGGGATGCGTTAATAACAGGGCGTTGAATATCATGAAGATAAGCCCTATTATTGCCTTGCCCTTGTGGTGGTGGTCCTTGATAGCCTTGCGGTGGAATGTATCCATGTTGTCGTCCCATTTGTGGTGGATGTTGTTGATGAACATTCACAAGGGGAAGTCGCGAGTCAACAACTACACCTATTGGTGGATTAGCAACTCCATTTCCACCATTGTTTCCTCCATTGTCACCATTATTTCCATTGTTGCCACCATTATTGGGAATTGCATCATCATTGTCATCCTTGTAAACATCTTCAACATGTCCTTCGGAAGGATTAAAGCTGTGGTGTGGTAATCCAAATTGCGGATCACCAGGTTTTGTTCCACTAGATGCCATATCGCTAGCTTGCTTTCGTCGACAAGAAACGGAACGATTTGCTTGATAAGTTCGTTCTATCTCCGGATTCAACGCTACTAACTTGGAAGAATCAATGCCCTTGGATTGATTCCGAGTTAGCATGCACTACCTACAAGCACAAAAACAAGCCCAAATCAATAGTAATGAAATAACAACTAACACAATACATAACAATAAATTCATAACCACAATATGAAAATTAGCAAAAGAAAAAAAATCAACACGAAAAACAAAACAAAAATGAAAATCAAGAAAAATTCAATTAAGAAAAACTTTACGAAAATATTTTAATTGTTTCCCAAGGCAGAAAAACGTGTTTAATTGAACCAGCTATGCTGCTCTTTCAATGCACACCGATTAAAAACAATTAAACCCATTAAGCAAAGTTTTTAAATCAAGTTTAGGTTAATTGCCGTTTCCATATTAACGTCTAAACAAGTTCAACTCCCAAATCCGGTTTATTTCAACCCATCCATTGAACGATAAACCTAACAAACATACATCTAGGGGATCAGTCAAGAAATATGTGCCTTAAGTTCTTGGAAATTTATTTAATTGAATAAAACAAGAAAAACTATAATTAAATAGTTAATCAAATCATTAGTAATTAAATCACCCCCTACTAGACTTCATCCCTCACTCTAGTAGGAAAATTAGTTATTAATCAAAATAAAAATCATCAAAGAAACAATTAAAATAAATTAACAAACAATAATCATGATAAAAATAATGAAAATAGATTAAGGTAGAATCAACTTAATCTCAATTGTTGAATACAAGCCTTAATTCTCCACCAATTACGAAAAAATCACCTTGAATCTCAATAAACCAAGAAATTCTAAACAAACCAAAATTGATTTCTAGAGAGAATAAAATACAATTCTACCAAAAGCTCTTAAAAATATTAAAAAACTAAGTATTTATAGTGTAATACTATTAAAACCCTAAAAATACCCTAGG
This sequence comes from Bocquillonia castaneifolia, assembly GCA_948193215.1. Lineage (NCBI taxonomy): Eukaryota > Viridiplantae > Streptophyta > Magnoliopsida > Malpighiales > Euphorbiaceae > Bocquillonia > Bocquillonia castaneifolia. The sequence continues at coordinate 2,875 of CANYLF011267139.1, forward strand.
AACCACTCAATATTGGACCAAAATACCCCAAAATAACCAAAAATTGGCTGAAATCGCATTGAACTAGACCACTTGGCTCGGCCCGGTTCAGGTCCGGTTTGGTAGCTTTGCTCCGCTTATTTGGTGGACCGGACTAGTTTGGTCCGATTATGGTCTGGTTATGTGCTGTTTCTTTTGGTTAAAGAGGCTTGGTTGGACCGGACCAGGCTGTCTTTGAACCGGATCAATTTTGCTCCACGGTTTGGTCCGGTTCAACCTTAAATTGGTCGGTTTAACTTCGATTTGACTCCAAATTCATCCCGGTTTGATCCCACGCGCTCCTAATACTGCATATTTATAAAATATGACAAAATAAGTGATAACACCACTAAAACTGGGAAGAAATTGAATTAAAACCTATAAAATACTAATGAATAAAAACCGGTTATCATGCATGTTACTACAAAACAAAAGGTTAGCATCCTATGTCATGCATGCAAAAGGATGCATGTAAGCATGAATGCCTGAATGCACAAAGTAAGAGGACACAAGAAACAAACGCTAGTCAAACACACATACTACTAAGTGGTAGGCCTTCCAACTTTATTACTCTCACACAAGTATTTATTTGTCAAGTCAAAATTCCTAGGAATCGGTCTGGGCCATAGCATCAATAGGGGATGCTATTGCCGACCTACTATGCACGTTCGCATAGGGAAAAAAAACTCTCAACACCCAAACCAAACAATATGTCATTATAACGTTCCTATCCCATGTCTTTGCTCACGATGAGACCTTGATTTTTCCTATTCTCCAGGGTTGTTTTAGTGTCAGTCAGGTACAATTCACCAATATCCCTTCCACACAAGTAGTAGTCAAGGTCACTCTTCTCAAATTCTAACTGATCCTATGTTGTAGGGCTGTATTAGTTAGGTACAATTAGACTAACACTTGACACCCCTATAGGTAGCAATTAGAAGTCTGATTCAAGGGCAATAACACTAGACCAGGTCAAAATAATGGCTTCATGGCATCACATAAGCAAACAACATTTGGTAAATCCTTGTGGAAATTGCCAGGGTCATTACATGGTTTCAGTCGGTTCAGCTAAAGAAGGTTCCTATAGAAGGTGAACTCCCATTAACAATCTACCTCTTTCAAAAAAGGTTCAAGCGACGGTAGGACATTCAGCTCAGAATTTCCCATTAACTATCACTCATTAACCATAGCTAGGATGGTAAGCAATAGTAGGACAATTCCATCTATGAGTGGTAGTCACTGATTTCACCCCCTATGAAGTGCGCATTCGTAAATCATAAGCAGCTCGACCACTAGTACCCACGAGGTAGGGTGTTTTAATGCAAGAATGCATTACAAGGAAACTAGAGTTGGATATAATGATAATGAGTTGCTCTAATTACATGAATCATAAGTCTATCATCCCTAATGGAGTCGCCAAACAGTGGATAAAGAAAGGTTACCTTAGTGATCCAAGTCATACGACGACTACGGCACTGTGCAGTTAGCATACGGGAGCTAATAGTGTGAGTGGCCACCCGAATAGGCATCGGGAAAAGAAATTGGTGAGAATTTCGATTCCCTTAAGAATGCATAAGACACCAAAGAGACACAGAGATTCCAAGATCGGAGTTATGCATTCTTAAGGTGTGATTCTTTATAAGCAACTCATAGGATTATATCTACCTTCGTTTCCACTACTTAAAGCAAATAAAACACATAAATATACACCTACCTTTTACAACATTCATGCATACAAGATGTGAGTTTCTATTACAAACAAGGATCAATTTTACGTTACCAAACCATAGTTAGTCCAAATTACAAGCAAATGGTTAAAGAAAATACCACAAACACATCAACACAATCTAGGTTTCTACCATTTTAAACTATGGATTACAAAATAGCTTTATTAGGTTCATTTCATGTATATTTCACCTATTTCTTACCAAAGAAAGTTAGAATACTTACCTTTACGCTAAATTCCACGTGAAATATTTGTACACAGAAGTTATAGAGCACTGGGGGAACCGTGCTAGAAACCAACGCCACTCTTTTCAATAAGAAGCACCCAACACAACTCTTGGGAGTGGTGTTGGGTCTCAATCCACCCACAATTGTGGTGTTACCACACACATACAAAGAGGACGGCAGAAAATGCAGAAAAGCATAACTTTTGGGCTTACCAAACCTTAAAAATTGATAAAAGAACTCAACCAAAATGTAAATGCATGATGCAAACAACCTAAAACAAGTGTCTAGATGGCACAACCCAACCTAGCATTAATCTAGACATCATATGGCATGCAATTACCTCTTACAGCAAGCATACAACGCATAGCTTTCATGAATCATCACAAAACATATTCAAGCCATTCAAATCAAGTTGTAGCAATTTAGAACAGCCTAAAATAATCTCTAAACAATAGAAACATTCACTACATCATGCTAATCAATCATTTACATCATGTTCATAACTTACAATAAAAATGCAGTGCACTGACTTTTTATGAAAATCAACCAAAATCTATGGAAATGCACAAAATCACTTTATAAATAATCTAGATGCCATAAAAACATGCATTGAATCAACAAAACATGAAATCATAGCATTTAAATGATTAACAGTGAATTTCAATTGAAATTGAAATGAACATGTAGTCTACTGTGATTTGTGGAAATCAATTGAAATCAATGTAAATGCTTTTGATTTTAATTGAAACATGTTTGAATCATTTAGAAACATCATAAAACATGATTTAAAATAACTTCTAGAATCAAAATCATCAAAACAAGAAAATTGAAAAAACCACGTACAATGCATTGAAAACTGGCAAAATTGAATAAAAATCATAAACAATCAGTAATAATCACATAATCATGCCTTGAAAACACTTTTGTTAAAATAAATCTAACACATAAATGTTTTAAGAATCAACAAAGAAAAAATCAAATGAAAAATGCAAAAAATACAGTACGTACGTTCAAAATAATTTTCATGGCAAAATTGAGCAGATGAACATTTCAATGCATATGATAGATAGATATCATAATAATTTCATGGAAACAATAAAAAAATTGATAACAAAAAGGGTTTAGAGCACTTACAATGAAGAGTAGCAGAACTCCAAATCCAACAAACAATAATTCAACTTAGGTAGTAAACTGAATTTGACTTACAAGAAGGCTTGATTTCCCTCAGTTGTGAGTTAATTGGCTTTTTTCTTGTTAATCGTGTATTATTTCTTTTTGTTTTGTTTTTATTATTCTTTTTTCTCTCTCAAAACAATTACATAAGCTTTTTCTCTCAATTATGCAAAACTAGTAAATTTTCCGCAAAATTGCCAACTAAAAATCCCTCCCCTGTAGAAGAAATTGAGTGCGCCTTTTATAGATAGCGACTCTGTTGCTTTACTTGTTTTTTAAACTGAAAGGTTTTAATTTCAAATGGAGATTGGTTCAATCAAATCTTCTGTTCATTGATTTTAAAATTTGAAATAAAAGATTGATATAAATCACGTTCAGTTGTATTTTGAATTTTAAATTAAAATCAATCCTTCTGTAAGTTTTAAAAGAAATGGGTTGGGCTTTCAATTAGTTTCAAGCCCATTGTAGAACTTAAATGACTAACTAAAAGCTTGCCCAAAACTTTTAAATGAAATATGAAGCTCGTTTTTAACCTTTAAAGCCACAATTCAGGCCCAACATCAAACTAAGCCCATTAACATGGCAGCAGATGTTCTTGGCCCATTTTAAAGCCCTAAACATCAGAATTAGAAAAATTGTATTAGAAACAAGAACGTGCAGAATGGCCCAATTTACTAAATTTAAAGGTTTCAGACCATTTAAAGCTTGTGTAAAAAGATATGATGAAAATAATGCACAATTTTATTTCAAAATGATTTTTCTAACTTAAAACAATGCATTTTTAAATCTGAAATCTATTCTAAAACATCACATGATTAAAACAAATGCTATAATCACTCTGCTTATGCCTTGTGAGCATATAGGTGATCATCATTGGGAACTCTGAGCCGCTTCCCGATCCCTGCATCCAAAAATTAGGTGTCTACAGTTTGCCCCCGCTTTGTCAGAGGTTTGAAGTATTAACTAATAATATAGAAAATGATGACAAAGCACTAACCATGTAATTTTTGGAAAAGAAATGCGTACCATAACTCTAGAATGTAGAACCTTACCTCGGATTTTGGCTGCCTCGGTTTGACTTTGTGTGGAACGGAATAGAGGTTTTTACCTAGGACAATTATCGCCTAAGTTCTAAACTAACCCTATTCCGGTATCAGGATGAAATCTCATCTAGGACCATTATTACCTATATTCAACTCCAACATCTGGTTTGTTTCCAGCATTTACTGCCTTCAACAAGGAATACATCCGGCACTATATGGCTTCCGTAGCAAAGCATTCGACACTTTTGGCCTTCAGCAAGAAAAGTATCAGGCACTTCAGCCCTTCAACAGGGAAAGCATCTGACACTTCCAGCCTTCAGCAAGAAAAGTATTAGGCACTTTTGGCCTTCAACAAGGAAAGCATCCGGCACTTCTAGCCTTCAACAAGAAAAGTATCAGGCACTTCCGGCCTTCAACAGGAAAAGCCTTCGGCACTTCCGCCCTTCAGCAAGAAAAGTATCAGGCACTTCCGACCTTCAATAGGAAAAGCATCCGGCACTTCCGGCCTTCAGCAAGGGAATGTGTTTAACTGTTTATCAGCATTTAGCAAGGAATGTGTTTAGCCTTTATCGGCGTTTTAACATAGGAAAATCATTCTAAGAAAGATAGTGTTTAGGCACTTACCTGAGTTGATTATACTCTGATTTTCTTGAGTCTTTTATTGAACCTTCTGAACTTCACTGGGGAATTCTGGGAACATCTTTTCCATTGGAAACTTAATTATGACTCGCACTGGGGAAACAAGTTGTATGTTCCTAGAAAATATCCAATTGTAACTCAGACTAGGGAAAAGCGTTCTAGTTTTATTTCTGGAGAAATCTTCTGGTTTGATAATTCTTTGGGAATTCTAGATTTCTTCTGGTGTCAAATGCTTACAGATTCTTCATCTATCAATGTTGCAGATTGATTAAGAATTTTCTGTAATTTTTTGAATTTTTTGTCATTCTGTAAATTCCTCTGTCAATTACAAACACTGTGATGGTGTTTTCTCTGTAATGTTCATTATTCTTTATGGATGCCTTTTTAATTGGACTTAAGTTAATCTTTCATAGCCCCAATTTTTGAGTTTTGGATTTAGTTGCATTAAAATCTTTACAATAAAGCTCCAAGGACCAAAGCAGCAATTTGCCAAATAGGGTATAAACCCTCCAAGATGGACATCAGCCCTTTTATTCTCATTCTCTTAGGGTTTTTGAACTTCTTTTCTTATTTCTTTATTTCTTTACAAAATTTCTTCAAACAAGAAGCAGAGATGGTAGATGATCATGATCTAGAACCTCCATAGGACCCTGTAAGCATCTTTCACATCCATAAGGAAGTCTAAAGTGTGTTAAATGGAGGAATTCCAAGAGGAGGAGGGATTTCTCCACTTTCTAAAGCCAAATTCCATATTTCTAGCCTTTTAAAGGACCAAGTAAGCCCAAAAACTACTTGTCTTGCTGGTTATTTGTCTTGGCTTTATTTATCCTGCAATTATAGAGAAACATAGGAGCCAACGCAACTAGCACGCCACCAACACCAACACCGCTCTTATGAGTGGCGTTCAACACCAACACCACTCTTATGAGTGGCGTTCAGCACCAACACTAGTTATGGAGTGGTGTTTAGGGCAAACCCTCTCCTAGGAGTGGCGTTGCCACCCTACTAGGCATGTAGGGTCGTTTTAACTTAAATGTGTACTTTTGATACATGTCTAGACGCTTTGAAACATAAAAATTACAATAATATTTATACTTACATGATGAGTTTATACAGGGACTGAGGTTTGTTGACCACCTAGGTTAGGAAAACATATAAATGATATGATTAAGCTAGGAATATACCTGTCTTATTGCAGGGTGTTTCATCTTCTTTTACCTTCAATGGGAACTTCTAGAATGTTCGTAATGTCTAGAGAATATTACATTTGGGAGTTCAGACTCTAGTTATTTAGGCTGGATTTGGACCTTTCCTTTCTGCCATTCCTGATGTTGTAGGGGATCTTGACAATCCTCATTACGACCGCCATGTAATTCAAGCACTTATGGAGAGGTGATTCGATACCACTCACACATTCTTACTGCAATGTGGGGAGTATGCTCTATCTCCTGCTTCTTTTTCTGCTATTATTGGTTTGGCATGTGCTGGTGAGAGGATTTTCTTTGATGGAGGAATCTACCTTGTGGATGGGCTCGTACAGAATGAGTATCTCCTCTGAATGTTGGGGATGGTTTCTGGGTGGAAGAGCTCAAAGAAGCTCTACGTTGATGCTTTGGCTAGACACTTACAGGGCTACCAGCCTGGTTTAAATTGGAGGTTTGACCAGATGACTCGTGTCTTCATCATTTATCTGCTTGGTAGCACCCTATTCTATGATACCAATACCACTGTCCCTCTACATTTTGTTCTGATTCTCCAGGACTTTGATCAGATGAGCAGATATAACTAGGGATCGCCTGCTCTATCCTATCTACATTTGTGCATGGACAAGATTATGGTTGGTGGGGCTAAATTTTGTTGCTTCTGGCATGCTACTCATGTAAGTTGCATTTTGATTTTGTGATGTCTTTTTATTTGCTTGAGCGCTTTTGACTTATTCCTTGTCTAACACATTTGGGCCATCTAGATGGGTTTGCTTCATCAATATCTGCCTATACACCATCCCCATTCATTCCCTATTCTTCGACGATGGGGCTTACATCACATGTCTATTCATTCAACTCCAGTTCATCATCATCGCAGGTATCTTAACTCGCACACTATTGACAGGGTAAAACTACAACAACTTTGTTAGTTTAAACTAAATTGGAAGTGTGTTAAAAACCTACCTTGCTTTTCTGGTGTTTTTACCGCTTAATAGAGGATGGTTTGGCTCGGTTGAGAGATATCCTCCTTATGTTATGGCCACCATGGAGAAAGATGGCATGAGGATTCTCCTGGAAGGACCTACAATTAGAATGTGGTTCCTTGGAGAGAGGACTCACCTTTAGTATACCGCGAGGTTCTATAGGGAGCCTTTTGATTCTCCATTGGACATGTTCTAGGGTCAAGACTTGACTGGAGACTTTCTGGATAGTGCTCTTAATGGTTTTGAGTGTTCAACTTTCATTACCCAAGCTAAGGATTATCAGAAGTTCCTTAGAAGATGATACCTTCCTACACTTCCTATGTCTGACAGGATGCTTTCTAAGGTAAGGTTACTCAGCTTTTCCTTTCAATGGATTTCTTGATCTTTGACTATGATTGTTGCTTTTACAGATACGGATGGGCATCGTCACCTTTTTTAATCATGAAGATTCTGATGATGACTCCAATGATTCTGGAGATCAAGCAGCTGAGGTTCCTACCATACCTCATCCTCTAGCACGTTCCCAGGCTAGTAAATTTCCTAGTTCTAGCACCAGAGGACTTGGGTGATATTTCATCGGCCAGATGCCCCTAGACCATGTGCAAGTCATCCAGTGTGAGGACATGCCCCAGATGATGCTGGTAACTTCTTCCCTAGCCATATCATAGAGTTTCCCATCTCAACAGTTATGCATAGATCTCGCGTCGGCATCGTTGAGCATACTTTTTAGCTAGCTAGCTCTTTTATTACTTTTTCTAGTGGATATACTCATGTAAGCTTTCCCCTTTTTCATTTCTTGATTTTGGCTATCTTATTCCCAAAAAACTGACTCATTTATTTCCAGGTTTCTGTGCATGAGATGGCTCGTCTTGCTTCTCAATATCCGGCTAGCAAGGCATACACAGTTGGGTGTTGTGATGCCTAAAGAGAGGCCTATGCATCAGCTTGTACGAAAAATGTCGAGCTGAAGAGCCATCTTACAGATTATGAGGCTTCACAGGATGATGAAGATGCTGATGATGAGGAGGACGCTGAGGATGATCGAGAGGTTCCCCATGATGATGTTAGACAACTAGAGGTACCTCAGAATGATGATAAGGGTGCTGATGATGATGCTAAGGAGGAGGAGGAGGAGGATGATGATGAGGACAAGGACTATGTTAGACAGTCGAGTCTGCTTATATTTCCTATTTTCACAGTTTCTGACCTTTATGTACCTTTAGGACTTGTAATCCTTGTATTTGAATCTGCATGTTATGAATGTTTTCATATTTATACAATATGCATGCAAGTTTTATTTATGTTTTTTTTATGATGAATGCATGAAATGTAGTGTATAGAATCCTCCTAAGACCGTGAAATTTTGCAAGAAACTGTCAATCATCCCTTAAAGTGTGGCTGTGGCTCGATGCCACTCTTTGGAGTGGAGTCACCTTCAACGCCACTCTTGGGAGTGGCGTTTAGGTCTCAAACACCATTCCTTTGAGCTGTTATTCCGGCTTTAAGATCTTGACCCGTTTCAACTACTATTCAACCTTGGATTCCTAAGACCTGTGGATTATAAATAAGACCTCTATAGCTTCATAGAAACATTAGAAAACACCAAATCAAAGCCTTGGAAACTTTCCCAACTAATCAAAATGTTTCAAAACTCCCTGAAAACCGTGAAAACACATATGTAAGGTTTAGAAACACCATTATGGGAATCTTTAAACACTTTCCACCTAGTGAAATTCAAATCTTTCCTGAACTTTCCTTATGATCAAAAAATCATACATGCAGTAGCTGATTACAGGAGTGCTAGAGATCATGTTTTCCATTTTAATGGAATTGAAGTTTGCCCCCCTATTTGAAGAGTTTGAAGGCATTCTGGGCAAGCTTCATGATTCCAATGTTCCTCTAGCATTACCTAGCCTGTATACTCCAACCCTAGAATTCATGTCTGGTATCTTCGAGCTAACTTCTGACCAAATGCGATCCTATGTGGATGATCAGTACATTTTGACTTAATGATTGCTTAAACTGGGTGACTCCAAACCCAAAGGATGCAAATCCTGGAAGATGATTACCGACTTTTTCCTTTATTCTCACTTCTTACTAATTTCTACAGAGGGTAGATGTAGTTTTTAGATTGCCCATATCCTGAAACAGGTGAACAGAGGATAAAACCCTTTTCCGACTATACTGGCTGAAACTATAATTGGCTTAGATTCTGCCTAGAACACTCGAAGGCTGAGGGGTAGCCCTTTCCTGCTCCAGGTATATCTATTTTGGCATTTTCTGTTTCTGATTCTTCCTTCAAGGCTTCTTTTGATTATGTGAATCTTCTTCAGATCTGGTTTATTGAGAAATTAGCTGTCAAGATGCCCCCAGTCAATTCTAGAACCTATAAACCACATCAATGGCAGTCTAGGAGATATGCTTTATCTAGAGTTCAGCAGGCTACTCTAAGAGAGACTAGTGGCTGGACTGACTTCTTCTCTTTTAGGAGTGGGGATCAAATCCGTTGGAGCTGTCCATGGTGGAATCTTTCTTTTATGACTATCGGCTGTGTAGACCATTGTGTTCCAGTTACTGGTTTTGGAATAATGACTTTCTATTGTCCAGCTAGAGTATGCAGACAGTATGGAATGGTTCAGAGGATTCCAGTTACCCTTCCTATCTTCGTAACTTATGCTGTTACTGCTTATTTCATGAGAGATATCCAAGATCATTGGGCTAGCCGGACCATTCGGAGGAACTTAAGCTTCACCTAGAGTGTCACCACAGATGATAATTACAAGGCTTGGATTGCTTCGGTGAGTAAAAATTCTTCTTATAGAGCCTAGACTTTATTTTTGAATGAAATAGATGAAGATTACTAGTCTTGGCTTATCATGCAGGCTGATCTTCCTGAAGAGGAACTGACAGAAAGAGGTGACAGGCTGATGGCTGCAGGTTGCAAGAGTGAAGCAAATAGGGCAAGAGATGATGGAACAGGAAAACTAGATTCAAGTTTTGAATATATGATGCAAGACAAAAGGAAGAAAAAGAAATAGGAAAAATTAAGTCTCATAACCATTTCCCCCATTTATGCAATTTTTAGCTTTTTAGTTATGCAAACATAGAATCAGACATCATAAGTGGCTTTGACAATTTTCTTTTGCAAAGTTTATTTTATTTTATTAATGTAAGCACAGAATTGTACTTTAATAATTACAAATAATATTACTGCTATCTTACTTTCTTCTCTCAATAGCCTTAATTTTTGCCTAGATTGCCCCCATTTTCAGAGGTTTTCACCCTAGCAGGCTTCTGCCCTAATTTTGGCATAGAATGCCTCTTTGTGAGGTTTTCATCCTAACGGCTCCCTTACTTTTGAATGAGCTGCCTAAATGGGTTTTCAACTCATCGGGATTTATTATTTTTATACATTTTTCTTAAAGATAGTATTTCTTAAGAAGATCCAGGTTTACAAGTTCCCAAAACTCATTTCCTTTTAGATATGATATCTTTACAGCTCCTTTAGGCAAGATCTTCTTCACCAGACATGGACCTTCCTAGTTTTGCTTGAATTTCCCCTCGGATCAAAATGAATTGGCCTGGCTTGCTTCAGTACCTAATCTCCTTCTTTGATTGGCTTGATTTTGACTCCATTGATGAAAGCTCTGGGTATCCTCTCTTGATATACCTAAGTGTGATGTAGAGCTTTCTTTCATCTCTCCTCTAAAGACAATAGCTTTTGGTATCTCGATTTAGCCCATTGTGCTTCAGGAATTTATGCCTCTAACACCACTCTCAGTGATTGAATCCGGGTTTCAATTGTCAACACCTCTTCACCTCCATACACAAGGGAGTAGGGAGTTTCCCCTGTGGCAGTTCTTATGGTTGTATTGTAACCCATAATAGCAAAGGGTAATTTGTTTGTCCAGTCCTTGTATGTCCTTACCATCTTAGCCAAAATCTTTTTGATCGTCTTATTATCCGCTTCTACCGCACCGTTAGCCTATGATCTGTAAGGGGAACATCTGTGATGCTCAATTCCTTTTTCCTCTAGTAGATATATTATTTCTCCCTGAAATTGAACCATTATCTGAGACGATATGATGTGGTTGCCCAAATATGTTGATGAGCTTCTTGTTGATGAATTCAGCCATACTTTTTACAGTAACTGTTGGTAGTGAGATTGCTTCCACATATCGGGAGAAATACTCAATAGCCACAATGATGTATTTATGCTCGTTGGAGGTTGTTGGCCTTATTTGGCCAAAAATATCAAACCCCCAAGCTGAGAAAGGCCAAGGAGTTATATGATTGTGCAATTCAGCCGATGGCAGATGAATTTGATTCCCTTGTAGTTGGTATTCATGAAATTTTCTAACTAACTTTATGCAATCTTTGTGCATAGAATCCCAGTAATACCCTTGTCGGATTATCTTTTTAGCCAAAGTGTGCCCATTCATATGAGGTCCATAAACCCGAGCATGGATTTCTTTCATGACCTCTTATGCTTCATACTGGTTAAGGTATTGAAGCAGCATCCTATTGAGAGCTCGTCTGTATAGTATCCCCTCGTGGTAAGTGTAGTTCCTCGAAATGACTCTCAAAGCATTCTTTTTTTTCCCAAAGCTCCTTCTGGGTATTCTCCCTTTTCTAGGAATCTTATAATCTTATAGAACCAAGGCTTCTCATTCAGTCCATGTATTATCATCACTCATTCTCCCTGATTACAAGGAATCGTTGATCTGCACATTACTAATGGCTTCATAGCTACATTCTCCTGATTATCCCACATAGATGCAAAAGTTGCAAGTGCATCTATCATTTGGTTCTCTTCTCTTGGTAAGTGTGCGAAGGTAAAATTATGAATACTTAGGATGAGTATCTGAACGTACTCCACATAAGGCTTCAGCTTCTCATCTTTGACCTTCCAATTCTCAGAAGCTTGATTGATGATGAGCATTAAATCCCCATAGATATTGAGGTTCTTTACCCTGCTGCAATTGTTGCTTCTAAACCGAATATACATGCCTCATATTTTGCTATGTTGTTGGTGGCCTTGAAATCCAGCTTCTTGGCCAAAGGGATGTTTTCTTCTTCAGGTGTGACTAGAATTGCCCCCACTCTGGCCCCTTTCTGATTAACTGCTCAATCAAAGTAAAGCTTCCATCCATTTGCCTCTGTCGGGTTTAAAGACTCATTAGGGAAATCATATTTCCATGTTTCCTACTAGTAAAGGTGCTTCATACAAGTAGCATAATGGATCAACTTTAGATACTGCTTGAACCTGATATGATTGGTAGTAATGCCTGAACTTCCTTATCGTCCATATCACCGTGAAACAGGTTTTCTAAACAATGTCATACTTTACTTCGTAGGATAACAACATCCTACTATGGTAGTAGATTGCATGCTCAACTCCATTCTCACATTCTTTTCCGACAATTGCACCTACAACATCATCCTCAAAGGCCAAGTACAATATTAATGGCTTCCATGTCCTTGGTTGTTGTACAACATGTGGGTTCATTAAATACTGCTTAATCTTGTCAAATGCCTCCTAACATTGTTTATCCCACTCCATCTTCTGACCTTTTTTGAGCAGCTTGAAAATGGGCTCACGGATCGTGGTTAATATGGAGATGAACTTGCTGATGTGCTGGATTTTTCCCAGGAAACCTCTAACTTCCTTCTCAATCTTGGGTGCTGGCATGTCTCGAATTGCTTTCACCTTGTCTGGATCTACTTCTATTCCTTTTTGACTCACAATGTGTCCAAGGAGCTTTCTAGAGGTAACTCTAAAGATACATTTCTTAGGATTGAGTCTAAGGCTGTATTTCTCAACTCGGACTAGGAATCAATCGAGAGCTTCAAAGTGTCCATCCTTGGTTGATGATTTGACGATCATATCGTCAATATAAACCTCGATCTCATTGTCATCATATCATCAAACAAGGTCGTGGCCATTCTCTGAGAGGTTGCCCCCGCGTTCTTCAGACCGAATGGCTTGACTTTGTAGCAATACATACCCCATTCTGTGATGAAAGCTGTCCTAATCTTGTCCATGAGTGCCATCATAACTGATTATAGCCTGAGAAGCAGTCTGTAAAGGATTACATGGTGCTTGAAGCTGCACTATCCACCAAAACATTGATGTGGGGTAATGGAAAGTCATCCTTCATTGATGCTTTGTTCATATCCCTATAGTCCACACACATTCTTACCCTTCCATCCATCTTTGGAACTGGGACAGTGTTGACTAACCATCCCGGATAGTTTACCACTTCGAGGAATCTGGCCTTAATCTGCTTTTCTACTTCCTCTTTGATGTGTTTAGCCCATTCTAGTCTGAGTCTTCGTAGCTTCTGCTTGACTGGCTTCTTACTAGGATCTGTAGGGATGTGATGTTCTGCAATTCTTCTATCAATACCTGGCATATCATCATATGACCATGCAAATACTATCTTTCTTTTTTTTAATATTTTTTCAAAATTTTCTCTTTCATTAACAGTAATATCAGACGCAAGCATTATTTCCTTTGGATTATCTTTTGTGCCAATATTAATAGAATGTGTTTGCACATAATTAATATTAAAAATGCTTATAATATGATCCATGTAATGCACAGTGCCATCAGGTAAAACATCACACAAGTAAGCAAAATTGGCTGTTATATCGTTGACTTTGGAAATAAAAATAGAATTATATGAAATAAGGATAACAGAAAAGCTTTTATTTATTTAAGGCACATTGAAAAACAGTACGAACAATCTAATTCCTAAAAATGAAGAACAAACAAATAAAAGAAAGATTTCCTAAGTCTATGAAGCTTTTCTAGTCCTTCAAGTGGGATCTCAGTCATCCATGTCATCTGGGCCTTTGTCCTTTCCATACTCCTTCTTTCACTGTCCTTCCATGAATTTAAGCAACTCTAGTATTTCCTCCATGTGATATTTTATCATGTACACCTTCATCCAGTGACATTCATCTGCTATGAACTCTAAACTATCAGAGCCTTTTAGAGATGGTTCTTCTATGATCATCCATTCATCAACAAATCCCCATTTTCCTCCACCAATATCAATGATGGTTCCCTGTTGGACCATGTTTTGGAACTTAAAAATAAAGCTCGTGCATTCTTCTAAGTAGTGTCCATTGCGGTAATGGAATTAACAGTAAGGAGTGTCTCTGTCAGGGAGAGGCCCGGCATGTTGCTTCGGCTCGATAAGGTCTCTAGTGATCAATTGAACAAATAAGTCAAGAGCAGCACCCGTGCGACTTCCTTGGTATAGATCTTCTTTAGGGATTGCTCTCCTTCTTGGTATGTCAGGTTGATAGTATTTCCCTGGCTCTCACTCTTCTAGCTTGTCCCTGGCAATGATAACATTCATGGCTTCCCTCAATACTTCACAGTGATTAGCATCATGCCCCAAGCAAACACAATACTTGCTGTATTTTCAAGCATCTAGCCCCCCATTGCGGTGTCAAGGTATGAGGATCAACTACCTCAAGGATAATTAGCCTTTTCTCATACAAATAGTCAAAGTTCTCAGATAATGATTTCCTTGTATCAATCACAAGGATGGTCTGTGGCACAGATGTTACTACATCACCCAAGTTGGGGCGGAAGAACTCCCCAAAGGTTGCCTTTAGTAACTGTGAGTTGTTCTTGCTCTTAAATGGTAATGTCTGATACCAAGTCGGAGCAGGTCCTTGCAAGGACAAAGGAAATGCCCTGAATCGTTGAGCAGGAGAAAGCATCATGGCTTACAAAATGACATTGAACTTCATTATCTAGAGTGCTGCGTTGATGAGTCCAGCATACTTTTCTATGGAATAGGGCATCTTAAAGACGATTGGCAATGGTACTCCTGGTAATGATGGGACCACATAGTGCACCCTCTAGTTTTCTGCTTCTAGGGCATTTTGAACTGCAGTCTGAATCATTTCCTATAGTTTTGATGGGTGTTGGTTACTTCTTGATCTCTTAGGAGGATGCATGTTACTGCAAAACAAAGGGTTAGCATACTATGTCATGCATGCAAAAGGATGCATGTATGCATGTTTGCATGAATGCACAAAGCAAGAGGACACAAGAAACAAATGCTAGTCAAAGACGCATACTACCAAGTGGTAGGCCTTCCAACCTTATTACTCCCACACACATATTTATTTGGCAACTCAAAATTCCTAGGAATTGGTTTGGGCCATCGCATCAATAGGGGATGCTATTGCTGATGTAGTATGCATGTTGGCAATAGGAAAAAAACCTCTCAACATCCAAACCAAACAATAAGTCATTATAACGTCCTTATCCCATGTCTTTGCTCATGATGAGTCCTTGATTTTTCCTATTCTCCAGGGTTGTTTTAGCTTCGGTCAGGTACAATTAGACCAACGCACCAACATCCCTTCCACACAAGTAGTTGGCAAGGTCACTCTTCTCAAATTCTAACTAATCCTATGTTGTAGGGCCGTATTAGTCAGGTACAATTAGACTAACGCTTGACACCCCCATAGGTAGCAATTAGAAGTCTGATTCAAGGGCAATAACACTAGACCAGGTCAAAATAATGGCTTCATGGCATCACATAAGCAAACAACATTTGGTAAATCCTAGTGGAAGTTGCCAAGGTCCTTACATGGTTTTTGTCGGTTCAGCTAAAGAAGGTTCCTATGGAAGGTGAACTCCCATTAACCATCTCCCTCTTTTAAAAAAGGTTCAAGCGACGGTAGGACATTCAGCTCATAATTTCCCATTAACTATCACTCATTAACCATAGCTAGGATGGTAAGTAATAGTAGGACAATTCCATCTATGAGTGGTAGTCACTGATTTCGCCCCCTATGAAGTGCGCATTCATTGATGTGGGGTAATGGAAAGTCATCCTTTATTGATGCTTTGTTCAGATCCCTGTAGTCCACACACATTCTTACCCTTCCATCCTTCTTTGGAATTGGGACAATGTTGGCTAACCATCTCGGATAGTTTACCACTTTGAGGAATCTAGCCTTAATATGCTTTTCTACTTCCTCTTTAATGAGTTTAGCCCATTCTGGTCTGAGTCTTCATAGCTTCTTGCTGGGATCTATAGGGATGTGATGTTCTGCATGCCTCTATCAATACCTGGCATATCATCATATGACCATGCAAATACTATCTTTCTTTTATTTAATACTTTTCAAATTTTTCTCTCTCATTAGCAGTAATATCAGATGCAAGCATTATTTCCTTTGGATTATCTTTTTTTCCAATATTAATAGAATGTGTTTGCACAGAATTAATATAAAAATTGCTTATAATATGATCCATGTAAAGCACAGTGCCATAAGGTAAAACATCGCATAAGCAAGCGAAATGGGCAGTTATATCATTGACTTTGGAAACAAAAAAAGAATTGTAAGAAATAAAGATAGCAGAAAAGCTTTTATTTATTTAAGGGATATTGCAAAACAGTACGAACAATCTAATTCCTAAAAATGAAGAACAAACAAACAAAAGAAAGATTTCCTAAGTTTATGAAGCTTTTCTAGTCTTTCAGGTGATATCTCAGACCTCCATGTCATCTGGGCCTTTGTCCTTTCCATACTCCTTCTTTCGTTGTTCTTCCATGAATTTAAGCAACTTTGGTATTTTCTCCAAGCGATATTTCATCAGGTACATCTTCATCCAGTGACATTAATATATTGTGAACTCCAAACTGTCAGAGCCTTTCAGAGATGGTTGTTCTATGATCATCTATTCATCAGCAAATCCCCATTTTCCTTCACCAACATCAATGATGGTTCCCTGTTGGACCAGATTTTGGAACTCAAAAACAAAGCTCGTGCATTCTTCTAAGTAGTGTCCATTATGGTAATGGAATTCATAGTAAGGAGTGTTTCTGTTAGGGAGAGGCCCGATATGTTGCTTCAACTCGATAAGGCCTCTAATGATCAATTGGCCAAATAAGTCAAGAGCAGCACCCGTGCAACTTCTTTGGTATAGATCTTCTTTAGGGATTGCTCTCCTTCTTGGTATGTCAGGTCAATAGTATTTCCCTCGTTCTCACTCTTCTAGCTTATCCCTGGCGATGATAACATTCATGGCTTCCCTCAATACTCCACAATGATAAGCATCATGCCCTAAGGAAACACAATACTTGTAGTCTTTCCAAGCATCTGGCCCCCATTACGGTGTCAAGGTACGAGGATCAGCTACATCTAGGAAAATCAACCTTTTCTCATACAAATAGTCAAAGTTCTCAGATAGTGATTTCCTTGTATCAATCACAGGGATGGTCTGTGGCACAAATGTTACTACATCACCCAAATTAGGGAGGAAGAACTACCCAAAGGTTGCCATTAGCAACTGTGAGTTATCCTTAGTCTCAAATGGTAATGTCTAATACTAAGTATGAGCAGGTCCTTGTAAGGACAAAGGAAATGCCCTCAATCGCTGAGTAGGAGAAAACATCATGGCTTTCAAAATGACATTGAACTTCATTATGTGGAGTGTTGGGTCGATGAGTCCAGCATACTTTTCTATGGAATTGGGCATCATAAAGCCGACTAGCAATAGTGATCCAGGTAGTGATGGAGCCACATAGTGCACCCTCTGATTTTCTACTTCTAGGGCATTTTGGACTGCAGTCTGAATCATTTCCCGCGGTGTTAATGGGTGTTGGTTGCTTTTTGATCTCTTAGTAGGATGCATGTTACTGCAAATCAAAGGGTTACATGCTATGTCATGCATGCAAAAGGATGCATGTATGCATGAATGCATGAATGCACAAAGCAACCCAAGAATCAAACGTTAGTCAAACACACATTCTACCAGGTGGTAGGCCTTCCAACCTTATTACTCCCACACATGGATTTACTTGGTAAGTCAAAATTCCAAGGAATTGGTCCGGCCCGTTGCATCAACAGGGGATTGTATTGCCGACATAGTATGCACGTTCGCATAGGGAAAAAAACTCCTAACATCTAAACCAAACAATAAGTCATTATAACGTCCCTATCCCATGTCTTTGCTCTCGATGAGTCCTTGATTTTTCCTATGCTCCAGGGTTGTTTTAGCGTCGGTCAAGTACAATTAGACCAACGCACCAACATCCCTTCCACACAAGTAGCAGTCAAGGTCACTCTTCTCAAATTCTAACCGATCCTATGCTATAGGGCTGTATTAGTTATGTACAATTAGACTAACACTTGACACCCCCATAGGTAGTAATTAGAAGTCTGATTCAAGGGCAATAACACTAGACTATGTCAAAATAATAGCTTCATCGCATCACATAAGCAAACAACATTTGGTAAATCATAATGGAAGTTGCCATGGTCATTACATGGTTTCAGTCGGTTCAGCTAAAGAAGGTTCTTATGGAAGGCAAACTCCCATTAACCATCTCCCTCTTTAAAAAAAGGTTCAAGCGACGGTACGACATTCAACTCAGAATTTCCTATTAACTATCACTCATTTACCATAGCTACGATGGTAAGCAATAGTAGGACAATTCCATCTATGAGTGGTAGTCACGGATTTCACCCCCTATGAAGTAGTACCCGCGAGGTAGGTTGTTTTAATGCAAGAATGCAATGCAAGAAAACCAGAGTTAGATATAATGATAATGAGTTGCTCTAATCACGTGAATCATAAGTTTGTTGTCCCTAGTGGAGTCACCAAACTGTGGATAAAGAGGGGTTACCTCAGTAATCCATGTCATGCGATGACTACGGTACTCTGCGTTTAGCATATGGCAGCTAATAGTGTGAGTCGCCTCCAAAATAGGCACGGGAAAAGAAATTGGTGAGCGTCTCGATTCCCTTAAGAATGGATAAGACACCAAAAAGACACAGAGATTCCACGATCGGACTTTTTCATTCTTAAGGAGTGATTCTTTACAAGCAACTCATAGGATTATATCTACCTTCATTTCCACTACTTAAAGCAAATAAAACACATAAATATACACCTACCTTTTACAACATTCATGCATACAAGATGTGAGTTTCTATCACAAACAAGGATCGATTTTACGTTACCAAACCATAGTTATTCCAAATTACATGCAAATGGTTAAAGTAAATACCACCAACACATCAACACAACCTAGGTTGCTACCATTTTAACCCAGGGATTACCAATTAGCTTTATTAGGTGCATTTCATGCATATTTCACCTATTTCTTACCAAGGAATGTTAGAATACTTACCTTTACGCTACATTCCATGTGAGATTTTTGTACATAGAAGTTACAAAGCACTAAGGGAGTGTAACATCCTCATCCATAATTACATGCATTAGTAATTAATTAGCATCATTAATGTGGTTAATTTTTATTAATTATGCATCCTTAAGCATAATTGTGACGACCCGAATCTAACACCATTTAACACGAATTAATATATATAATGATAGTAATTAATCATAAATTGAAATCTAATTAAAAATTCCCTTCGAAAATAAATTTTTCTCTGAAAATAGGGTTGCAACGATCGTTGTAAATATTGCAACGATCATTGTGAACAGTGCAACGATCGTTGTGGATGAACAGTGATCGTTGTAAAATACACGAAAATTTTCCAAAATTCCAGTAAGGTACACGAGCTCGTGGAAAACTAGCAACGAGCTCGTTGCAATTTAGCAACGATCGTTGTGAATAGTGCAA
>CANYLF011267447.1:0-11508 GCA_948193215.1 Bocquillonia castaneifolia
GAGACAAATAATAAATAAAATCAATTAATAATAATTAGTAAGGTATTTGTTAAGAAAATTTTAAAATGAAAAATCAGTAAATAAAATCAATTACTAATAATAATTAGTAAATTATATATACATTATTATATACATGAATCATTTGTTCAGAGAAAATTTAAAATGTAAAATTAGTAAATTGTGTATAAATTATTATACTTGAGATAAATAATAAATAAAATCAATTAATAATTAGATAAATTGG
Organism: Bocquillonia castaneifolia; assembly: GCA_948193215.1. Classification (NCBI taxonomy): domain Eukaryota; kingdom Viridiplantae; phylum Streptophyta; class Magnoliopsida; order Malpighiales; family Euphorbiaceae; genus Bocquillonia; species Bocquillonia castaneifolia. The sequence continues at coordinate 245 of CANYLF011267447.1, forward strand.
ATAGAATAATATGATAAATAAATGATAAATACATTTAATTATGTAAGAGTATTAATGTAATTAATAAGAGAGAATAATAGTAAATAGTTTAAAATATTGTCACATAAGCAATTGATTTGAAATTTCACTTACAATAGATACTTCTTTGCTATTATATATTTATATAGATATGAATAATAATAATAATAATAATGATAAAAAGATGAGTAATAAAGCAGCAACAAAAGGATAATACCGAATTATGTATTTCTGTAGGCAAGAAAAGCGTTGAATGCTTTGAAAGCACTAGTGAAGCTGCAAGCACTGGTAAGGGGAAACTTGGTGAGGAAACGAACAACAGCTACTCTTAGGAAAATGCATGCATTAATGGCAATACAAGTTAGAGCTCGGTTTCAAAGAGTTCAGATGGCTGAAGAATCAACCCAGCTTGCTATAAGAAGCCAATCATCCAGGGTTGAGAATTTCCCTATCCCCGATAACGAACACAGAAAAGCATATAAAGTAAGTTATCAGAAATATAATCAAGTGAAATTCATTTGATTCTTGATGTTCTAGTTTGTGATAGTACCTATTCGTATAGGAGACCGTGGACCTAAGTATTTACGAAACAAAAAGAATTTTGAAGGACAATCATGGCTCGTTGAATCATTCACAGCTGCAGAGAAGAGAGCATGGGGTTACAAAATACTACTCTGGAGAATTATACTTCTCAAATTCGAAGCATGAGGACGATGAGTTTTCATTCCCCACAGCACTTAATAGTCCACATATCTGTTCCCCGACTTCAGGGACAATCCCAGGAAGAGCCTCTTTCACCTATCAGAAGCCAGATTATATGCAACCCATCTCCCATCCAAACTACATGTCAAACACAGAATCTTCAAGGGCTAAAGTCAGATCACACAGCGAACCAAAGCGAAGGCCCAAAGGGAGCATGAGATCAAAAAACAAGGCAGCCAATTCAATGTATGGAAAAAATGCCCAGCAAGGTGGTCAGCGACAAGGCTCATCTTCTCATTCAACACCATTAGCATATGAATACCAGGACACATGGTCAAACAGGCCTAAGGATAGCGAACATGATGCCGAAAGCACAGCTAGTACTAGTCATTCCAACTACAGCAAGATTCTTGCCACATATGAAGTAAATTTTCTTGTCTATTGTGCATTCTATTCTCCAAAAGTATTTTTCTCTGAATTATTTGGAACTTTTTTTTGCATCCCCACCAGAATATGTACTAGCTGATCATCTTAACTACTGAGGACTTTAATGGAGACAGAAGAATGTTTGGAAGAAATAACTGACATACAAGCTGGCAGAGATGATGCCATCAAAGAAAAATTCCAATGCAACGTTAAATTCAGTTGCATTCATAAGAACATTTTAGTAATACCTCTTTGTAAATTTACGAAATGAAGTTTACAGTCATAATTACTGATCATATAAATTTTTACAACGATTCCATTGAGTTTTTCACTGCACAAAATCCACAATGATTCCATTGAATTTTCTTTCATTCTCACTGGGAAAAGAAATTGAACCTGATAGCTTAGATGATTCATCTCAAAATTGAAAATCTTCTCGACCAAAAGATTTCCATTTTAACATACGAGATGCAGGAACAACACCATGTTGCGAGAACAAGCGGGTGATTCAATAGTGTACAAAACAATTTCCCTTAGTCCCAACTGATAAATAGCAACTTTCACCAAACAGGTTGCGAGAACAAGCTGGTGATTCCATAGTATACTAAACAGTTTCCTGCATGTGCATTAAATCAATAAGTTATGGAAAATGTCTATGTACATTGCATAACATACCAAGAGCACTGCTAGGCATACATTATGACTTGACAATAATTGGGTGGGATCTGGTCTCCAGAACTGCTGTTCATGTGGAATGGATGAATCCATCTCACAATAGCTTTAAAAGTTTAGGGACGGAACAATAATACATATAAACAAAGAAAATTTGCCAGCACACCTAGGCCATATGTGCGGAATCAGATCAAAATCTGGATCGTTCATTTTCAAGGCTTCCTGAGGATGTTGAAGGTTAAATGGACTGGAAACTAAGCTAGGCATGATGAAGTCAATAATGATATATTGATGCAAGGCATAGCAAGTCAAATGGATGTTGAGAAAAAAAATTTTAAAAAGGAGGAACCTTCGTACCCGGCATCTAATAATGTAGCATGTTTTCATACAAGCTGCAATTCTTAATAAATGGATAAAGGGAGCACCTTGTCTGCACCTGTAACTAGCGCTTTTGAATCCAGAAAAATATAATGTTTGTCCTGCACATTGCAAATCTCAATGACCTCACTGGTTTAGTGTTTTGTGGAATGCAACCTGCAATTTTCGTAAACAATCAATTAGACATGTATGTACATGATAATTGGAAAGAGGTTACGCTTGGAAAGCAATAGCCACATAATAAGATTGGTGATAAAATTAGTAAACTTAAGGTTATAACCATATCTGGGTAAAAAGATCAATGTATTGGGACTCAGAATATATTATTTGCATAAAATTTACAAATTAATATTATTTTGACATGTTTGCGAGAGTTTTAAAATGGAATATTACGCACAGATGTTGATGTCTTCAACAGCTCCCGAATGGCCATTGTAGCATAACATGAAGCTGGAAGAGTGAAACTTAACATCAAAGCTGTTTGGGCAACCTGGGAATTAGACCCACAAAGAGGCTCAGCTTGCACCAGCCCCACTTCTCTCTCCCCCTCTGCCCCATTATCTTCTGCTGATAGATGCAAATCATTTTCAGAGCTCACTGGTTGTCCTGTGCAATCAGATGAACTATTTTCCTCATCTTTCTTGGCTTGTTCTTCTTTATTTATCTTCACAGATTTAGTTTTGGCAATTTTTTCCAGATCTGTCTCTGCCAGTGCTATATTACTATCAGTATATGACATTAATTCCCTGACCAAGGAAAAAAAATGATAGGTCAGAAATATTATCCAGATAACCAGATAAACAAACCTATATGATGATAAAAGAAGACAGTAAGACATGCCATTCAAAGTCCATTGGCTTCTGGAAAACACGCCTATAGCTTCCAGTCAAGCTGGTTATTGAAAATTCCCTACAAAATTAGGTGCAACTCCGATTAGAATATTGTAAGCCTGTGTGTATGCATGCATTGTGTGTGTGTAAGAGAGAGAAAAATAATAGTGCTGCAATCTTAAAGAATTTGAGGAGCTGTGTTGGGTAAAGTACTTGACACTGTGCACGCTCTCAACCAAATTGATACCATCCTGCTCAAAAAAAAGATTGATTAAAATTAAAAGCAAAAACAGCAAATGACATACAGACAAGACTCAAAATTTGAATGTGAAAAAAAGGGATGTAAATAAACAGTGAGCCCCTTCTACCCATAAGCTTAATGCTTCCTAAATTTGGAAAAGTTAAGAAAAGCAAAACTCCTGTGCCATGCACTTCCTGAACATAAAATGATTAAAGAGGTATGCAGCTTTTTTCTGTTGAGGTGTTGAAATGAGCCCAATATCTTGTTCCCTTTTAAAAAAACTTTTATGATGATTTATAGATCATAAAGAACTTGTCTTTTACTGTTCCAAAATCCTTCTTTTAGAGGTAGGAAATAGATCACTAAGATATTTTCAAACCTTATTGGACAGGTCATGGTAAACCTTGACAATTTCATTTTTTGGATAAGACACCCTAGATCTGCCAAAACAACAAAAACAAAAGGTGTTAGATAAGGGCAAGAAGAAGACTTCATTGTTGACTTGTTCTTGAGTGTCTTCCTCTCACCCAGGCATAGGAAGGATGACATCGTTGATGGTGTAATTTCCAGTCAAAATGTCTTCAGCAGTAACTTCCTGCCAAACAAAAGGCAGCCATTTTCAAATTCAGACTTAACCTTAAAAAGGTACTTTTCCTGACAAGAGTTGGGAGCTAATATAGGAATCAACCTTAACAAGTGTATCTTTCCTTTCAGGAAGATCTTCTCCAGAGGTTTCATCTAAATTACCACAGTCATACATGTCTGTACTGCTATCAGCTTCACATTCAGAATTAACACCAACTATCTCCCTTTCTGTATCATCTCCTTTACAAAACACCAAGTCCCCCACCGCAATGTTTTCAGTTCCTGCCACATGATTAAACATAATAAAATTTTATGTAATGTTTCAAAATTCTAAAATGAAATAAAAATGATAACAGAAGGCGACCCGCATAACCCATGCACACAAAGAAAATGGACACATAAAGACAAATCATCGTACCATATTTTTGCACTCTCATACTTGCTGCATGGTTCCACAAATAGCTTTGGTAGCTGTGCACATACCTAACCAATAATTACACCATAAATATCAAGATTATGAAACATGAAGCCAAGATGTGCCTGTTCATACTGTATTGATGTTATAACAGTGTTGCAGATAAAATGGTGGTGTCTTATTGAGTGTGCCTCATAACATGCCATGCAAGCATGCACATACACAAGGCAGTAACTGCCATTCTGCAGGCTAGAGTGATATGTTTAGCAACTTTGAAAAGGATGTTTAGTAAATCGTGTTGGATTTTTAAAAAGCCAAATACTTGGCATGACGAAAATTTCCCATATAGCAAAATTTACTGATACAAAAATCCATATATGTGCAAACATGTGTTCAGAAAGTAAATACGTAAGCATTGGACAAAGACCGTCCATTTCCAGCACTCGTCTTGAAGAAGGCCATTTACAAGGAAGAAGAATGATTATTAAGTCTGTATGTAGCTAAGTAATGACTTACATCATTCTCAAAGTTCTAGGTATAGCTTTCAGGGCCTGCAAATAGTTCCCAGGGCATTTCTTCAAACACTGAAGCTATACAACATTTAAAGAAAAAAGATAAGGCTAAACAGTTAATGAAAAGTTATCAAGGAATGATATGAATTCGACAACTAATACAGAGATGTGAACAACATTTGCTGAATGAATGTAGCCATCAAAGAGGGGAAAGGATAACAAGCTTGTGGCTAGATTAATATTCACTTTTTAAAAATACTTTATCGTGGTGGCAAAAAACTAAATATTGCAGGCCCAACATTACGAAAGCCATGCACATAAAATGAGAGTAGGCAACTCACTACAGCCCTTTCAGCAGTCAGATAGCGAGGTAATTGCCTCAGGGTCCCATCAATATCATCACTTTCCTTGTAATATTCCCGTACCTTCCTTACTGCATCTCTTTGTATTTGAAGATTCAAGTCAAGAAAAACAACTGCTAATTATTACTATTGTTCTAGAATTGGAAGCAATGGACCATAAATTAGGAATTCGATATTCAGAAAAATTCTCCGCATAAAACACATAACAAGTAAAAGGATATCCCCTTCTCTTGGATCAAGGACCATGCTTACAGCGCTTTTCCACTCTCCTCGGAGTAATGCTGCACCAATGAGATGTGTTGGCACCGAACCACTACCAAATCGCTGAAAAGAAATAATGTCATAGAGTATACAATAAAATCATAGATGAAAATAAAAGCACAAAAACAACATATAATAAATTATCAAATTCAAGGATTATGGAAATCAGTATCACATGTGAATTAACCCAACATTTCTGAGGATAACCAATTGGTTGCAATTGGTTAGAGCAGTAGACAAACATGCTCACATGCAAAAATATGTCTAACGAAATTACTTGTAAACCAAAGTAGTTGATGAACCCATGTCTTCCCAGTGAATCTGCCGACCCCTTGATGGTATCTTCAGAGTCTGCAACTACTCCTCTAAGAGAATGTGTAGTAGTTGTGAGTCCATGCCACAAGAAATTAATGATGATTATACCCAGCCAAATATACATAAATTCCATAAGAAGAAAACCTCTCTTACCGTAATGTGATTGTGAACCTGTTACCTAGCAGCTGTCCAAGAAGAAGCCCTTCTTTGACATGGCTGCAGAATAATGGAATTATAATGTGCTCTAAATAATTTCTTGCTAAAACAGACAAATTGGAACTTCAAACTCACCAAAAGTCACCCACTTTGATGCCGATCAACCTGTCATTAAGAGCAGATAGTCTACTTGCGTGCTGCTTGAAAACAGTAACCTAATAGCAACAAAAGAACTTGTTTACTAAAACTTCTTTCAGCACTTAGACTGTAATGAATTATGCTAGGTGGTTAAATGCCCATGAAATTGCACAGCTGTGTATGACCAATCCACGTAATATTTCCACAAATATCCATTTACAAGCACACAGTATACTATAGTCACACTCACCTTCATTGAGAAGGGACAAAAAATATAAGAATTCCGTATGAATTTCCATTTCAACCAACACCCAAAGTCATCCGCAAATGACATTTTTTAAATAGACATAATATAATGAATGCAAAGACAGCAGGATTTATTAATTAATGAGAACAGCTTACCCTCTGAGTTGATACAGAGCGCTTATCCTTTGTGCCCGCAAATCCAAAAGATCTTGGCTATGAAATAAAAATTTCAATAAATCAAATAACCTTTGACGAGCATGGCAAATAACAATATTAAATTTCCCACATAAATCAATTGAAAACAAAAGCAGAAAATAAATACAATAAGCCAAGTAAAAACCAAAAAACTTTTGTTTTTTTTTTCCCCTGCATCATTATAACAGTAAAAAAACTATAAGAAAAATCTAAAGCTTAACACACCTGAATGCCAAGCATCTTTCCTATTAATCCAATAGCTTCCTGTGTATCTTTATTCTCCTTGTAAAGATGAAACCTGAAAATTTTTCATATTTTGACAGAAATTGAAAAATTCATTCAATTTACCAAACCTTTCACCAGCCAAACATAACAAATTAAAAAGGCAAAATACCTAAGAAACTTGCCAAGATTCTCTGGCCAGTGATCAGAACCTCTACTATCGAATCCCTGCTTCTCACTTCTATCCTTCCGTTTCTTTGAATTTCTACCACCTCCATTATTACTACTGTTATTATTCAACCTCACACGAATACATTTCGAAGAAGCATCAGGTCCATCCACTGTATCCGTAACAAGAAGCTTAAACTTCTCCTTGAAGAAATTATGCATTGCCTAGCAAAAAAAAAAAAACATAAAAATCATTCAAAACGCACACAAGAAAAAAGAAAAAGTCAGAAACTTTAAAACTCGAAAAAAAAACTAACCGTCCGATGAGCTTTATCAGAATCAGGAGAAAGAATAATAGGCGGAATGTTGTGATTATTGTCACTGCATTCACTAATTTGAGTGATAAAAGCTTCAAAACGCTGCGTATCATCATCATCACCAGAAAGTAACCTAAACGATTCTATTTCCTTGCTGTAATTTTTCCCTAATTGATTCGTTACCGTTTTCTCTTTCTCCTCTACAGCTTCTAAAATCTGAAACAATTAAAAGAAAATCAAAATTGTTGCGTGAATATAATATTAACGGAAAGGGGAGGAGAATACAAATGACGAAACTGACCTCGTGAGGGACGTGAAGAGAGGTTAAGTGAACAACGTTCCCATCGGAATCAACTTCGTTAACTATAAAATCAGAGTATCTTTGCTTTAAAATGCCGCGAAATCCAGGGAGTTTGGAGATGTAGCAGCTGATGCCTACGTCTGATTCTTCTATTGTTGTCATTATTAGGGTTTTTAAATTGTAGCCGTCGATTACAGCGGCTGTTGTGGTGGTGGTGGTGCGATAGAAAGAGGATGGCGGGTTGTAGGGTTTTAGTACTGACAAGTGACGGTACGATACAGGGCTTTGCCACCGCATTTCTTCTCTTTGTTTTTAACGATTTCACCAAAACGACACGTTTCGGTCATCCAAGTATGATTTTTTTTAAAATGGCAATTATATTATTATTATCATTGTTGTTGTTATTGTTATTGTGTAGTCTAGTTACCATTAGATCATTCATTATACTTTAATCCAATAATAGTTAACATAAAGTAAATAAAAAAAAAAAGTGACCATAGAATCTACATTATTATTATTATGTGATTGGTATATTATTATTAGGCCAAATTATTACGAAAAAAACTGTAATTTTAACTTTTTTTTTTATAAGTTATATCAAATTCTTTAAGGTTTAATATTATATAATTTTTACTTTATAATTTTTATCTAATATAGGATTCCGGTTAAAAAATTTTGAAATTAGTGACGGATTTTGCTGAGGTGTTATCGCCGGATCCCTGTCATCAAAAAGAGGCGATGAGTAAACAAAAAATAAGTTGATTAATCGCCCTTAAACTACGCCGTTTTCATTAACTTAGGCTATTAACAACAAAACCCCAAAATACACCTTATACTTCATTAACAAATAAGGGACGAACCCTAATCTTCTTTTCAGTCCATCCCATACGATTTGGAAAGTAATAGTGCATCGAAAGAGAATGCGAACCCTAATTTTGAGATCGAGTTGGCAGCAAAATTAAGGTTTGTATTCTTTTCTGATGCACTATTACTTTCAAAATCGTATGGATGTGGACTAAAAAAAAAGATTAAGGTTTGTTCTTTATTTGTTAATAGAGGAGAAGGTGTATTTTGGAATTTTGTTGTTAATACTCTAAGCAAATGAAAACGACGTCGTTTTCTAAAGGTAATTAATCAGCTTAAATTTTACCGACTTATCTCTTCTTTTGATAATAGAGAATCTGGCGATGAAATGTCAGCAAAATCAACCATTAATTTAAAATTTTTCTGACCGAAATTCTATATATTAGACAAAAATTATAAAGTAAATGTTACAGAGTGTTCAACCTGATGAATCGGATATAACTTATAAAAAGTTAAAAGTGCAGTTTTTTGCGTGTAGTTTGGCATTATTATTATTATTGATGCTGATGCATTTTCTTGTTTAATTTTAGTTTACTTTATTTATATTTCACACTTAATTGTCAAAAAATACCTAAACTTTTTAATTTTTAACAATTATATTATAAACTTTCAATAATAACTTAATAAATGCTAATCTATTATATTTTTTTAGAAACACTATGCGTCACTTTTTCAGTCAAAAAATATCATTGTAATCTGTCAGAATAATTTTTTAAAACCTTTTCAAAACTAACTGACTCAGAATATCAAATTTAGGTTATCTAAAGACCTAAAATGCACTGATTTAACTCAAATTATGTGTTCTATTTTTTTTAAGATTATGTGTTCTAATTTAGACAATAAATTAAATATATACTTTTTAAAAAATTTAAATAATATATTTTGACTTTTACAGTTGAATCAATATTAAACTTATTAATTTAATTTCTAATTTTTGTTTGAAAATATGGCTATTTTGAGTTTTACAATCATTTTCTTTACGTACTAAAGTGATCACAGAGTACTTTTAAAAAATAATTGATATAACATTTGTTATTTAATTATTGAAAGTTTCTCATGCTTGTTTTATTTTTTTATTAACATGGTATATTACAATTAATGATGATATAAAAATTTAATCCTCAAATTTCTTTTTGTGAATATTAAAGTATGAAGACTTTTTTAAAAATTTGTATTTTTATTTGACCATAATTAAATACAAAGTAATATATATATATATATAATTGGAAGAAATTGAAAAAGTGACGTGACTATTTGTTTCAGTTTCATGACTATTTTTTTAAATAATAAAATGAATGTCATTTTTAATATATATGGCTATAAATTTGTTGATTTAAAAAATTAATGTTACCTCAATTATTTTAATTTCAATTAAAAAATGTCAATTATTTATATAACCTATAAACAAATTAAAATATATTTTACGAATATTTCAAGCATTTTGTATGAAAATTATTCAATATTTAATTTTTAAATAAATATTATAAAAAAATACATCTAAATCACAAAAACATTATTTAAGTAGAATATTGGAATAATATCGATCCTAAATAATTAAAAATAATATATTTGCACTTTGTGCTAATTTAGTATATAACAAAATATTAGGTTTACTGTGAAAAGGAATAATATAATGATCAAATAACGTTTACTTCTTGATAATATTTTTGTACATAAAAATATTGAAGAAATATATTTGAGGATCCCTTCCGATCCCGTTCCAAGTAGTGCACCTCCCTTTGAAGGAGCATTTGTGAAAGGAGTTGATTCTATGTCATGGATGGGAAACAACTTGATGAAGCTATTCTCTCAAAGTAACAGTCCTCAATGTTGGACTTTATTTAGCACTGCAACTTAACTTTTGGAAAGAGGAACAAAGTTCCACAGGTTGGTCTCGGTTAATGTCTTTTCCCTTCCATTGAGACGCTGGATTTATGTTGAACCAATAGAACTAAAGAACCTATCTTCAGCTTAAACTTTTGTTATTTTGTTAAATCCATATAAGCCTAACATAATAACATTTGTATTATAGTTAAGAAAATGAAGAATGTCAATATAGAATCAGTTAAACCTGAGTTTATAATTTGTTTGTGAAACAGGTATACATAAAATAGTATTGACGTAGAATTTAGGGTCCATATGGTGCGTGCTATTGAACCTATTATTTGTGGATACTTGAAATGTGTTAAAGGAAAATTTCCCAAGAGCAACAGTAGAGAAGGTGAAAACAGACATGCTTAAGGGCGTTGAAGCTGCGCTTGGACTACCAGAAGGCTCACTTCAAATGCCATTTTATACACGAGTCCAACTATGGTAAATATATAACTTACGGCTATTGCACGTGTTGCAACTTCGTTTTGGAATGCCAGTTGTGAGATGAACTAATGACATTGGTGCTTACAAGTGTATTAATAATTGGATTCCGATTGTTCATTGATACCAAATGAAGGGTAGTTGTTTTTGGATGGTGTTGTGGAATGTAGTATGAAGTTAAGTTGGTGATGTAAGGGTGAAGCTCTTCCAAGTAATACACCAGGAATACCGTGCATATTTTGCATATTTGATCCTCATGGAAGGGCGGGACTATGCGGGGATTGGTTGTTGGGTTCAAATGTAAAGGTTGCAGCCTTAAGTGGAATGGTGCTTGCTAACCATGTAAAGTGATATAATTTTCTCTTATTATATATATATATATAAGTACTGGGAGTGAATGAATTGAATTGATGTGAGTTTACCCTTCACAGATCTGATGAGCTCAACAATGATTGTTGTGAATCAATAATAATCGTTGTTAAATCGACAATGATCGTTGTTAAATCAGAGACTGGTTTTTCAAAGAAACAGAAAGACATACGAACAAAGAGCATCCACAACGAATGGCACAACGAGTTCATTGTAAAATCAACAACGATCATTGCGAGTTCAACAACAATCGTTGTG
>CANYLF011267673.1:0-12860 GCA_948193215.1 Bocquillonia castaneifolia
GGCATTTAAATCAAATCAACATGCAAAAACATTATTTAAACGTGTAAAACAAAAGATTACAGCAACATAACAAACAAAAACAAAGAATCATGACATGCACATCATGAAAACCATAAAAATACAAAGAAAAACAAAGGAATATGATAACTTACCTCTCAAGAAATCACCTAGAAGCGGTTGATAACCCTTAGATCTGTTTTTAGTGACTTGAATGTTGCTTTTCAATGATTGAAGGCTGCCAGAAACTTAGCTTCAATGAATTAGAACTCCAAAAACACCTCTTTAATGCAAGAATCAAAGTTTAGCTTGTTTGATGAAAAACCAATGTAAAGTGAGTGTTTTTAGCTATGAAAGAGTTTCAGAGCATTAGGATGAATTACTAAACCCTAAAATTCGTATGGAATGTTTGTCCCTCTTTAAAACCTAGTTTTAGATGTCTTTTTAGACCCGGTTTAGCTTAAAACTTAAGCTAGGGCTACCACAATCAATTTCCTATTAAAATTTGATGATAGAGCTTTGGGACGCGTGTACGACTCATACGGGCCATTCCAGGCCAAAACAGCCCGAAAATGGGCTTTTTTACAACTAAGATTGTCTGTCTGGCGTTAGGGGCCCAACGCCAGTCTGCCTTGTGGCGTTGTGCCCAACGCTAGTCTCATGAGTAGCGTTAAGCCCAACTCCACTTGGAAGAGTGGCGTTGGGCCCAATTCCACTCTTTGGAGTGGCGTTGGGCTTTTTTGGGCTTCCAAATGTCCGATTTTGTAAAAACTTAAAACTGAGAAAATGTGTGGAATGATCTCAACTATCACCCAGTAAAATTTCAAGTCATTTGGGCACTTGTAGAAAAAGTTATGATGAAAACCGTCTAGAAAAATGTATCGTTTATGCTCAAAACCGGATTTTGGAGAAACACGTATTATGCAAGCTTAGAAAACACTCAAAGTGAAGCAATGCAATCTCTAAAAAGCAATGTCAACTCAATTCATGATACTTAGAACATGAACGATCATCATTGGGCCTCCGAGCCGCTTTCGTATTCCTGTATCAAAAATTAGGTGTTAACAATTATAATTGAATTTCTTTCTTTAAACCATTGTGTATGTAAATATTAATGTACACATACTAATATTAATGACCAATTAGTGAGATGATTTATTTCATTAAATTAATATATTATTAACAATGTAATTAAGGATATTAAAAGTCATTCATTAATTTGGGATATATATAACGTTTATTTCATTAAGTATAGTAATAATAATATAATAAATGTATTAAAATGAATGTCATTAATTTTAATTATCATTATATGTGTATTATAACTATTTTTATTATTTGGTTAGTGTTTGTTTTTTTTATAGCATTTTATTTATATGTGTTGAAATTGAATATCTATACATAATATATATGGTTTAGAGTTATCTTTAGTATACAAAAGTACTACACTTTTTTGACACATGCCCAACATTTCTAAAAATAAATGTGGGTGTAAGCTTAGTATTAGGGCTGTAATCAAGCCGAGTCGAGTCGAGTTTTAGGATGTTCAGGCTCAGTTCTTTACTAAACGAGTCGAGCTCGAGCTCAATTTTCAAGCACATTTACTAAACAAGCCGAGCACCATTATGCTCGTGTAGTGTTCACGAGCCTAACCGAGTTTTTATCGAGCTTGATTTTTTATTTTATAAATATTAATTTAAAATATTTTTATGATAAAAATTATTCTTTAAAAAATGATATTCACAAGTTAATGTATATATGAAATTTATAATTATAAATATAATAATGACATTTTTAATAATTAAAAAACATTTATAATTGATAAATTTATTTTTACTTATAAAATTGACATATGAATTATAAATGCTATTAATTTAGTTTCAATAATTTTTTTTGAAAGATAGTTTCAATAATTTATTTATAGGTGTAAATATATATATTAAACGAACATTTAACGAGCTTGTAACTAGCTTTTAAATGAATAAACTCATGAACACCTAATCGAACTGTTCGCGAACGTAAATGAGCTCGAGTTCAGCTTGTTTAACTCACAAACGAGCTCGAACCGAACACCAAGCTGTTCACAAGTAACTCGGTTCATTTACAGGCCTACTTAGTATGGGCGTAAGGAAGTCTTAGCCTAAAATTTAAGGAGCTTTATGTTAGAAATTGAAATATAAGGATGATAATGGAACGAACCATAACTTAAGATGACCCCCGAGTCTTGATTTGACTTGATAATTGTCGGATATCTATCTGTTTGGCACTCTCATATTCCCGCTTCCTCCCTCTACTTTAATGCTTCCCAAATTCTAATACCCTTTCTTCTTCTTCTTCTTCTTCTTCTATTTATTTTTTTAAACCATAACCAAATAATGTCTTCACTTTCACCATCGCCGCCGCCGCCGCCACCACCGGAAATAGAAACTGCAATAAAGAAAAGATTCTTAGGGTTCATAATATGGCAATCAATTGCATCAACTTTCATTTTCATTGTCTTTAAAACAATGTTACTTAACTTCTCACTTCCTTCTTCATCAAGCGTTTTTATGTCAGTGTTAAGTTTCTTCATATTCCAATTCTCTCAATTATTTTTCTCAATTTCTCTCTCTTTTATTTCCTCTCCAAAACCCCATTCTTTACTTTCTCCTTTCCACCTCTCCTTTGCTTTCCTTCGTTTTCTTTTTGTTTCCTCTGATTCCTTCTCTTCTCTTCATTTCCGACGCCGTTTTAACCTCTCACTCCGTTTGCTTTTCTTCCTTTTTGCTTCTTCTCTTTCTGGGTTTTTATCTCTGCTCTCTCTCTTTGGCTTGGCTAATCATAAAAATGCGTTTTTTGGGATTATTATGGGTTTTGTGTTTGCTTTCTTTTATGTTTATAAGCAGCGTTGGGTTTTGGAGTTCCCTATTATTCAGGTATTGTTATATGCACTGTGCTATATGTTTATTATTTGAAGTAATGGATTTGTAATTTAGTGTTGTGTTTTAATTTTTGGTGAACAGCGTCCCCCATTTTTCAGCTTCAAGATGAGGATTCCTTTGGCTGTTAAACAAGCTTTAAAGCTTTCGACTGCAGCCTATCTGTGTTCTGCAGTGTTGATTGTGTTTGTTCCGAATCACTTTAAGGGTTATTCGACAATAACAGAGTTTTTGAGTGAGCAAATTATTATGTTCACTGGGTGTTTTTCTGTGTTTCTTTGCTGGGAATTGTTTCACCATTTACACCAGGTTGGTTTTTCAACATATTTGTAGTCACTTCTTATTATAATTTTTACACATTGTCACTATTTTTGGTGCTTAACAATGGCTTGGCAAGTTATCCCCTTCAATTATTTGTTTTGCATGTAGTTTTGTTTGCAAATGATCACATCTGATAACTGGCCCTTTATTGTCTTTGTTTGTGTATGATCAAGCATACACTGAGGCCTTTGCTGGGAAAAAGTTTAGGCACAATTTTTTTGTTTATCACCTAACTAATAGGCATCGAATTCAAGAATTGCAGTGCACTTAGAGTACGCCTTAAGGTTTTTGTTATGTTTGTGCTTAAATAGGCTTGAGATTATTCTTAATAGTGCATTCATCTCAACTTATCTTCCTGCCTCATTTGCAGTATTTTTTTGGTCTCTTTTGACGGCCAAAGATGCACAAGTGACATGGTTTTTGTTGTTTACTGCTTTATTTGTTATGTTTCTTCAAGGTTAATACTGTAATTCATCAACCCTTTGTTGCTTAGGATGAAAAGCTAAGTACTTAAATGTGCATGAATGCTGTTTGCTTGAGTTTTGACATCTTGGTGTTGTGATGAAGGTGCTACTTACAAAGAGGTTTGTGTTTGCTCCGCCCAAAGGATCAGCAGCTGCAGAAACAAACCCCAGTGAGCCTCTCCTTGCAGCTTTGGAGGAGAGCACCCCAGGTTCCATTCCGCAGTATCTTGCTTATCTTGATCTTTGTATGGTTTGTGAGAATAATGTTGATACTTGGCGGCGAGCTGCATTTTTCGAAGAAACTGGTGAGACTTACAAGAGAGTTGTAGCTGTGTGTTTGCGACCTCTAGAGCATCTTGCATCTACCTTGGCTGAAGGCTTTGAAAGTCAATCTGTTGACAAGGCTTACCAGTTATCGAATCAATTGCAGCCACAGACTGACATACAACTAGATTCAAAGTATTATGAACCACTGAACAACTTCCAGGTATGGAAAAGTAAATTCTGATTATACCAGTGAATTAGATTTAATATGGTTGGATTTTCAAATGTTGAGGTTTACTGTTTTAGAGTCCTAAAAGGATCATTTTGTGGACGTCCTTCTAATTATCTAAGGTGCTCTAACATGAAATTAGGGATCCATGTCTTATTATCTTGGCTTCTTGTGATTTTAGGTTAGGTGGTTTTTTCTGATGCAGCACAATTTTTTGGGGTGCTGGAGATATTTCTCTCCTAGCAAGAAATAATGATATAAGACAAATTTTTTTCTGCAATGTAGTTGGCTGGTTCTTCATACATGGATGCTTGACCAAAAATGTGTATGGTTATCTAATTTTTTATGTCAACAAAAGTCGAAGTAGAGCTGTATTATACTGTCCTGATAGAGAGAAGAAAATAATAAATGACTAGCGAAAAGAATAGGGGAATGCAAGCCAAATGAAACATGAAGAAGACCTACCTTTGAATTACCAGAGATTCAAAATTGTGAAATCTCAAATCTTATATATCTCAGTAATCATGTCTGTCATTATGTATTGTGGGTGTGGGTGTTCTTGAGGTCCTCCTATGACTAAACATTGAAACAGTTGTCTATTGAGAGATATGGTGGTAGGTATATGGATTTTTTGGTAGGCAAAAATCAATTGTTTGATAGAACCTACAATTTATGGTTTGGATAAAAAGTGGTACTGATGTTTAGAGATCAACAATTGTTTGATTCATTGGTGATTTGATAATAGAAGAAAAAAGGTTCATACTTGAATTGAGATAAGAGGGTTCTGGAAATGCTTGGCAATATAGAAATTAGGGCCAAAGTCAATTGATATAATTAGATAAGATGTTGAAGAGGATAGGCTGTATAATTACAATGGTCAAGGGATTTGACGTAATTGGTGTATTAATCACTCTACTTGTTCTTCTTAAGTATTTTCTTGTTCCTTGATTTGATTGTTGGACATTGATTAGTAAACTATGATGTTAGCTGAATTCTCTAGTTCTGATAAAGAAGGTAAGGAAGATGTAAAATAGTTACTGCTATTCTAATACTGCTGGTAAAGACGTAACCAATTAACTAGGTTAATTTTACTGATAGTTTTCCCTCTTTAATTAGGATTAATTATATCAAATAATTAAAAAAAATAATCATAAATGTGTAATGGTGAATTACTTCTAGCCAGAATATCCTACCGAGTATTTATTTTCTCCATAGATATAGTAGCCAATACATCCTACTGACTATTTTTTGGTGCTCTCTAGCTGACTAAAATGACATCCTTCTAGTAGGGTTTAAGGATTCAATACTTGGTTTCCAGTTGGACATCTCCCATCTAAATCAATTTTCTACTTGGTCAAATGCTGTACTTTTGCCCTTCTGAAAATGCACATCCAATAAGCTTTAAGAGAAAAAAAATATAAATAAATGAAAAACCGGTGGTCTTCTTTTGCTTTGTAAGTCTTTAGATTTGTCATGACAAGCTGACCATGAAAATATGATGGGCTTCATTTATTCTTTTGGAGGATTCCTATTAGGACCCGAATAATTAATTTGTAAGACAAGGTCCAATTATTTCACCTGCATGTGTTCTTGTGTTTTTAGATGGTATTGATTACTTGTTGAATAAAATGAGTGTGTGCATATGTGACTAATGTGAGCGTCTCAGAAACCTATTCAAAGAGAACTGATAATAACTTATTCATGCCCTATAAATATGATGATTTTTTCCCACAATCTGTGCATTTCTGGAATGTAATTCTTCATCCTTGCTAATTATTCACATCTGATAAATCTTAAGTGTTCAAACTGTTGGTCTATTTTTCATCTCTTGGTTGTCGTTCCTCATTATGATTGTGCGCATTTATGCTATGTGCAGCTCTTTTGTGTTACTTATGATCTGTTAACATTTAGTTTCTCTGGCATGAATTTTCCAATGAGAATTAGTTGAATATGGTTGACTGGTAGTTGCTTCAGCTATTTTAAGTCAATCTGTAATGCTCACTAGAGCTCAAGAGTCAAGAGATTGTGTAACAATTCCAATTTTCCTTTTAAACTAGCAAAATGTTCAACTTTGGTATCAAGCACTTCTGTTTTGTCTGCTTGGTTGTGTAGCTTCTTGAAATCTTATTGTAATACAAGGCTTTGATCTATTTGCTTTTGTTCATTTGGGTTATACAAGGGCTCAACTAAACCCATCTTTCTGCTTGTTCCATCTACTTCTGCAATTCTGCCAACATCTGCTATAAAAGCAAGTTTCAGTCCTGTGAATAACAAAGACCGCAAACAACTGCTATCCCAATGTTTTCTTTTCCCTTCCTCTTCCTCTCTCTTGGTCACTAGCTCTCTATGTTATCAGCATGCTATCAAGTGTCAACACAAATTGAATTTTGAAACGGTTACTAATAAAAAAGCTTCTTGCATATATGATTTGTGATCTAAAAACAAAGAAGAATTAAAGGGTCTAATCAACTAATGTGAGTTGTTCCTTCAAGCAAGATATTGATCTTTCAGCTCATTAATGGTTTCCAATCTATGCAGCAATGTGCATGGTGTGCCAGGACAGTTGCCTCTTTAACTGCACGCTCACATGTGGAGGATAGGTTTGGGATTGCTCAACTGTCTGGTAGCAATTCTGCTGTTGTCTCGACACTTTTATCTTGCCTTCTTGCTGTTGAAGCATTCATGGGCAAGAAGACTAACTTGAAGACCCCTCATCAATTAATGGGACCTGTAGGTATTAAATGGGCTACGCCAAACACAGGAAGACGAGATATTGCAGTGGTTAAGAAGAGAAGTGGCCCAATATATTCAAAAGCATATGGCATGGCTGATGTGCTGAGGACCTCAATTTACTGTATCGTATCTTCTTTCCATGATGAAATGCTCACGAGTCACAAAACAGGCCTTCTTGAAAAGGATTGGCTCATCAGTGGGAAGCCTCTTTTTGGCAACAGCGAGTTGCTTGTGCAGAAATTATACCATTTCCTTGATTTTCGAGCTGGCTAGCTTCTACTCAGAGCTGGCTTCTTGTTTCCCCTTGCTTCAAACAGAATCTGAGACGTTCAGTTTGTCAACCTGAAGCTGAATCCAGGATCGAGCAGGTAATTTGAATTTTGCTTTATAGGGCACAGGATTGGTAGAACATGCAATAGGCTGTAGGATTGCAGTTGCAAAATGGTCTCTTTGAAATGTTATACTTGTTCAAATGGTGGGTATATGATGATGGCCCACTCTTAGAACAATCGAAGAAAATTGTGTATCTATGTATCCGATTTAACAGGATACTTATTGTGGAAACCACAGACTCTTGATGAGTTGAATTATTTTTCAGACGGCACTCAGGATTTTGTGTTTCTACATTTCATTTGGCGATAAAAGTTTACTTAGGATTTTATTGGTGATTTGATTAAAAAGAAGGGGTCCAAACTTGAAACTGAAGTAAGACAATGCTGGAAATATTTCTGGCAGCATAGGTGTCAAGGCCGAAGTCGGTTGATTTAATGTGATAAGACGGTGATTAGGGGATTTTGTCTAATTAGCATGTTAAACGCTAACTTACCGGCTTGAGTGTTTTCTTGTGATTGATTTGATTGTTAGACGGTGAGCAGTTTTTCGGATATTTGATAAATTAATTTTTCGTTGGGATTTTAAATTTTAGATGGAGAATTTTGCTAATAGAAGTTTTCTTTTATATTCTGAATATCTTATTCATTATAAGATATCATTTCTGTATTAATCATAAATGTAAATTTTAAACTTAAAATAAAAGAAATATATTATTATGTTTTTAAATAAATTTAGAAATTATTATTTAGAGATTAAACACTTGATTTTATAATTTTAAGGTATTACTTATAAAATCAAAATTAAACTTATTTATATTTTGATTATACTAAAAATTTTATAATGACGTAATTATAAATAATGGTGGTATACCTCTTTTAAGACTTAAAACTGTTTTGAAGTTGTCCTCAAATTAAAGTACCTATCCATCTTATTATAATATATAGATATCAATTTATTATTCTTAACTTATTTTGATATTCAATTACCAACAAATATCTGATTAATAAAATATAATCAAAATTTTAATAAATAATAATAACAATTAGTATTAAAAAGAATAATAAATGTGGATTCAAAAAAAAAAAATTGGTGAGGATGGTAGTGAGCCACATGATAGTGGTCTTCTCTTTTCCCATTTTATTTCCTTCCACCATCTATGGTTCATTTCTTTGAGAAGTACATAAAATAATAATAAGAATAATAAGAATAAAATAAATTGTATTTATCAATAATCAAATAAGAAAAGTATCCTATTAGTCTAGAACTAGTCCATATCAATGGGACTTGTAGAAAGAGAAGACAAACCTTAATCCTACTTCTAGAACCATCTATGCTAAGCAAATTGTGGTTTGTTTAATTTCAAATGAATAATAAAAAATCCTTTCAAAAAAAAAGAATAATAAAAAATAATAAATAAAATAAGAAACGCACTTTTCTTTTCACGCCATTAGATTACCCATTTCTCTCTCTTCTTTCTCCACCAACCAACAAGATAATAATAATAATAACAAAAGATGGAAGGTTATTGATTAGTGGAGAGCCGATTAAGGTATAAAAAGATGGAAGGTTATTGATTAGTGGAGAGCCGATTAAGGTATAAAAAGAATATATTATATTTAAAATAATAATAATTAATAACAATAATAGTTAGTGAAAGTTGTATGATTTTTTTGGATTTTGTTTAATTTACTTTAAAGATACATACACATTTCATGATAAGCACCACCCATTTTCACGGTGGGTAAATTTGTTACTAGAATATAAAGAAAGAAAAGGAAAATATAAAGAAAAGAAAGAATAAGGGAGGAAGAGTGCTGCGATGTGCAACACCATTACCACCTCTAAAACAAAAGGAAATGACACATTAACAAAAGAACTAGGCATAGATTTTATGTCTGCTATCAAATTCAAAACACCAAACTAGGACAGGTCTATAGAAGAAGATTGTATGCTGTTCTCCGAGTCTCTCTCAAGGATGATATTTTGTGTGTGAATTTTAGTAGCAGTAACAAGAGCAAGTCGACATGTCAATGCTTCAGCTACATCAACAACAAAGGTTCGAGTCCAATTTTTTTGTCAAAGCTTGCAGAATATTGCCACCATAGAGGCATCGAAATTGAGCTTTATAAAAGGTTTTAGGGATCGTTTCCATGGAGCTGACTTGTAAACGTTGAAACGCCGTATTCAATAAGACGGTAAACGTGTGTCGTCAACATTGCAGAATTCAACATAAGCTAACGGAAGTTATTAGAGTAAATGGCTTCTCGCTTTTCTTCCTATTGCAGCTGTTTTTTTTCCCCTTTCCAATCACCACCTATCATACTATTCTATCCTTGTGTTCAATGTTCTAGGTTTTTATTTTTTATTTTTTATATAAGTAATTTGAGATTCCTGAAAAGCCTAGAAAAAATAAAATTTTAAGTTGAAATTAAAATACAAGAACAATTATTAACTGTATTCCATCTCTATATTGCCCCTCCTCTAATTCATAATGGTACTAGCAGGGCGGAGCTAAGATTTTAGTTAGGAGGGGCTAAAATTTAAAAGTAAAATTTCTCTTATCTTTCTTACATTTTATACTCCATTCATATTAGAACTATGTATACTTTTAAATAAATATTATACACTTTTAAATAAACACAAGAACTAATAAATTATATACCGAAATAAAATTATTGACTTTTTAAAAATATCTTATTACAATTTTAAAAGTTCATTAATGCCTTAAAATATGTACATCACATTGACAATTTGCACATAATAAATATGAATATTTTAGATATTACTGACAAATGTAATTAAAAAATGCATATTATTTTGAAACATTCAAATTGAAAAAATTGCATATATATATATGTTTGGAATGAAGGTAGTATTTTTTTTTTTATTTATAAAACTATTTATATGAGATAAAATTATGAAAGTCTAATTATTAATAAATTAATAATGAACAAAATAAGTCTAATTATTAATAAATAATGAATAAAATAAGTTTTGATGAATTACTTGTAGGAAAATAGGTTAGAAAGTAAATTATATGTGAAAAATTATAAGAAAATAAAATTAGGGGATAAAATTTGTTTTTAGGAATTAGGGATTAAATTTTTTAGGATATAAATCATATTAAAATGAAATAAAATATTAGTAAAATGAGAAAAAAATAAATTTATGTGAAGGGTCCAAATAAAAAAAAGTGTAAGAAAAATAATCTATACATATACTAAAATGACTTTAAAAAATTAAGGAGGGCCAAAATCTAAAATCATAAAGGATTAGGGTGTAAAAGTTTTTTCACATGTGTACTAAAATGAGTAAAAAAAATTTGATGGGGATCCGTCCCTGATAAGAATAGCTCTTATTTAAAAAAACTGAACAAAAATAAAAGAAAATCAAATAAAAAATAAAAAAATAAGAAACTAATTTAAACTAAATAATAGTATATATATATTTTTTATGAACAGGTATTTGGGTTCCCGTTTTACGATTGACCCGACTAATTCTGAGCAGGCGCTGTTACATGTCCCTCCCCAGGGGGAGCTGAGATAAGTCACGGATCGAACCCGCTATCTTCCCAGCAGTACAAGTGGTCTTTGACCAGCTAGGCTGTTACCCTTTGAGTAATAGTATATTATATATTCTAATAACATAAATGTGTAGAGATTTGATGTTATTTTTTAAAAAATTGTATTTTATAATATAATTCGGATAATTTAGTTTTTCAAAAGTGAAAACTAAATGGAACCAAAATATTTTTGAAAATTTAAAAATACAAACTAAACCACTAATTTTCATTTGGTTTCAATGCGGTTTTCAGAATAGTTCATTGGTGCACACCCCTAATTTACATAAAGTTTAAATTTAAATAATTTTCATTCTAGAGATGGTTGCAGACTTGCACTTTGGATAATGGAGTTGTTCTCTCTTTTTATTAGCATATTTTGTACTTTTTAGCGCTATTTGGCTAACTGCTTCTATTAAGTCAAATATAATCAAACATTGATCAATTAATTGTTTAAAATTTGATTGAGTTTTGGCTTTTAACCCCTAGAAAAATTTGGTTTTTTTAGTGAAGAATTAAAATTTAGTCTTAAGTTCTGTTTGGTACTAATTAATTCTCTTGTTTAATTCCCTCAAAAAAAATCTATTATTCAATTATTTTCTAACAATTTATGATTAAAAAAAGTTACTCCTTGTATTGAAAAAAGAATGATTTAGTAATTTCCAAACTGAAATATATATGAAAAAATTAAAATAAATGTGAATTATCTGAATTAAAATGTAGTTGAAAGAATCCTCCAAAAAAAAAAAAAAGTAGCCGAAAGAAACTTTTAATGTGTCATGGACCATTTGAGCGATTTTGTTTTAGTCAAAACTTCATTTTTAGTTTAAACCTTAAATTTTATCAATTTGTTTTAAAATCTTTATGTTTTATGTCAATTTTACAAACTTAAAAATGATGCGTGCTTTTGATTACATGTCATATATTATGTTGTAGCTATAACTTTTAATAAATTATCGATTTTAATCATAACTTTCAATAAATTGTAAATTTTAACCTGTTAAAATTTTGACAATTTAATCCAAATCGACAATGTGAGCATTTGACACTTTTACACGTCACACGTGTCATATTTAAATTGGCTAAAACTGATACAAAATATAAAGATGCTGGAAAAAAACTAATAGACTTTAAAGATATGGCTAAAACTAATAATTTGATCAAATTTTTGACTAAAACAAATTATTTTTCCATACACACTTAAATCCTAAACAAATTCTAAATTGATCAACTTTTTAATACAAAATAGCTTATTTTAATTTTCAGTTTTCTCGTTTTCACAACGAAAAGTGACATTATTTGCATAATTAACTTGACTATGGAAGTAGGCCAAAAAAAAAAAAACCCTTCAACTATGGATCTTAGCTGCGCCCCGTTTGTTAGGGCAGTAGCTACTTATTGGATACAGGTCTAACAAACGTATCTCACGAGTTTAACGCATGCTAGCTGCCTTAAGAAGCTATAAGATAATGATAATTCAAGATCAGAAATCTTCAAGAAATTTGTTAGGTAATAGCGTATGATTAAAATATACGGACATATGTAAAGATGTCAACTAATCAAATAGCAAACTCATGTGTCACTTCCCTAAATATGAAGATAGGCAGATATCACATGCTATCCCAATTTGACAAATCAAGATATCTTATTTAACATGTTGATGGATTAATTTTGTGTCCATTCAACAACAAATCATATTGATTATTTTGCTTCAACTATACACTTTATTTTTTTATATACATGATTCAATTATACACTTAAATACCATACTTTGCTTCCTTTTTTTTTTTTTTTTTTGTGTGCGCGTCTAATTCTTGCACATATAGATTTGTATGATGAGTATAGTTTTCTTTATTATTGATTATTATCGTAGAGTATCATATAGATAATTATTTATAATTAAAAAAAATGTTCATCAATGTCAAATTAAAAAGTGATAAGATAATCCAAAAAATAATTTCATTATCATACTTGATTATGAAATAAATTTTCAGCCAGAATTGTTACTAGCTATGTGAGAGACAATTGTGACTATGTGAGCT
>CANYLF011267718.1:0-27605 GCA_948193215.1 Bocquillonia castaneifolia
CCCAAGTTAAATGAAAAGCTCATGATCCGAGACAACCTTAATATAGCTAATGACATAATCCTTTTGTCTCACGATATCTTAATAGAATATAAGGCATGGACAAAATCAACCTTATATCACTCTATCTTTAATTTCTTGAAACCCAATTAGACTGACTAAACAAATGATATTGATCTCCATCAATTCATTTGAGCATGGCCATGCATGTCTCAGTCTCAATCGTTGAGGGCCCCAGAGATATCTCTCTTATAATAAGAGGGACAAATTCTATCTTAATCACTCATATCTCACTACATGATTCTTATTATGTTTAAGCATAACCTTTATAATCATCCGATTAAAGATAACGTTTGATTATGTCAAAACACAATATTCCTCATGTTGAGAACTATAGCGATCTCAGGTCTAAGGATTTAATGACACAACTGCTAGAGATTAACTTATGACTTTGATCCATGTATTAATCTCAAGGCGAGTCTGTCCAATATATGTTCTCAACAAATACATATAAATTTGATTTGTATCTCATATACATATTCATCCTATGAATATCAATCAAATTTCATACTAATCTTAATTCATTGTTATTCCCACAACAATAACAGATTAGGGACATTTAGAATAATTAATAATATTATTCAAGGACATTATTATATAATAAACATGCAAATCATAATAATAATAATAAATTCTCATAAATAGTCAAAATATCATATCCATACAATAGACCCAGGGCACTATTACTAACACATATTTATCCCAATTACCCTGAAATTCCATTACCCAAGTTCAAAGCATATCCTCCAAAGTGTGTATAGTTCTCTCTGATTGCCCGTCTGTTTAAGGATAAAAAGCAATACTAAACTTCAATTTTGTACCAAAACCATGTTGCAAACTAGGCCAAAATCTAGATGTAAATCGAGGATCTTTATCAGATACAATAGTAAAAGGAACACCGTGCAGCTTAACCACTTCTTTTATGTATATCTCTGCCAGCTTATCTAGTGAATAATTCACCTTTACTGGCAAAAAGTGAGCTGTTTTAGTCAATCTATCCACTATCACCCAAATTGCATTATGACCCTGTTGAGTTCTAGGCAGCCCAATTACAAAATCCATAGTAACGTGTTCCCATTTCCACTCAGGTATTGGAAAAGGTTGTAATGTTCCTATCGGATATTGATGTTCTGCCTTAACTTGTTAACAAACTAGGCACTTAGCAATAAACTCTACAATGTCTTTCTTTATCCCTGAGCACCAACAATTTTCCTTCAACGTACGATACATTTTTATACTACCCGAATGCATAGCATAAGCTGAATTGTGCGCTTCATCCATTATCTCTCTTTTTAAATCTTTAACATCTGGTACACATAATCAACTCCCATACAATATTATTCCATCATCCGAGATTCTAAAATCAGTTCTATTACCTACTTGCACCTGCTCTCCAATTTTTATCAACTGTTCATCTTCACCTTGTGCTTCACCAACCCTGTCAACTAATACTGGTCGAACCTTCAAAGTAGCTAACACTGCTTCCCTATCACTCTGAACTAACTTTGCATTTAATGCTCTTAATTCAAGTAATAAAGGAATCTTCACTTTATGGATATGAAACAAGCTTCCTGAAGATTTTCTACTGACTGCATCTGCCACAACATTGGCCTTTCTGGATGATAATCGATAGTGAGATCATAATCTTTCAATAATCCTATACATCTTCTCTGCCTCAAATTCAATTCTTTCTGACTCATAATATACTTTAAGCTCTTGTGATCAGTGAAAATCTAACATTTCTCACCACACAAATAATGCCTCCAAATCTTAAGTGCAAAGATTACAGCTGCTAACTCTAAATCATGTGTCGGATAATTTAACTCATGTGACCTCAATTGTCTAGAAGCATAAGCAACTACTTTACCCTGCTGCATTAAAACACAACCCCATCCATTTTTAGAAGCATCACTATACACCACATAATCCACACCAGTAATTGGAAGTGTTAAAACTGAAGCTGAAATCAAGTATGTCATCAACTCAGTAAAGCTCTTCTGACAATCTTGGCTTCACTCATATTTTACATTCTTCTAAAGTAGCTTTGTTAAAGGCGAGACAATAATAGAAAAATTTTACACAAATCGCTTATAATATCCAGCTAGTCCCAGAAAACTACGTACTTCATGAACATTGCTTGGTAGTTCCAGTTTACAATTACTTCTATCTTCTTATGATCAACATACACACCTTCAGCTGAGATAACATGGCCCAAAAATACTACTCTTTCTAACTAAAATTCACATTTACTGAATTTGGCATATAATTACTTATCCCTCAATGTTTGTAAAACAGTCTTCAAATGTTCAACATGCTCTTCCTTGGATTGAGAATACATTAGAATTTCATCAATGAATACAATCACAAAACTATCCAAGTAAGGCTTGAATACTCTGTTCATCAGGTCCATAAATGCAGCTAGAGCATTAGTCAACCCAAATGGCATTACTAAAAATTCATAATGAGCATATCGTGTTCTGAGTGTTGTTTTCAGCATAACTACTTCTTTAATCTTCAACTGATGATACCTTTATCTTAAGTCAATTTTGGAAAATACTCTAGCTCCCTGTAGTTGATCAAATAAGTCTTCAATCCGAGGCAATGGATACTTATTGCATATTGTAATCTTATTCAACTGCCTGTAATCAATACATAACCTCATAGAACCATCTTTATTCATACAAATAATACTGGTGCTCCCTAAGGTGAAAAATTGGGTCTAATAAAACCCTTATCAAGAAGTTCTTGTAGCTATAATTTCAACTCTTTCAATTCTGCTGGGGTCATTCTGTATGGAGCTTGAGAAATAGGAGCTGTTCCTGGCTGCAGTTCAATACAAAACTGAACTTTCCTATCAAGTGGTAATCCTGGAAGTTCTTTTGAAAATATATCAACAAACTCTTTTACTACAAGTAGATTATCTAACGTTTGCCCCTCTTTCTCAATATCAATCACATATGCCAAGAAAGCCTTACACCCTTTTCTAATCATTTTCCTAGCAGTAATGGCCAAAATCATGCCATAATATTCTGAACTCTTTTCACATCTGAATAAAATTTTAACACTGTCTAGCATTAAAAACTCTAACTTCTTTTTATAATAATCAATCACTGTTCGATATTTAGTTAAAACATCCATGCCGATAATTACATCAAACATCTGAAGTGGTATGGATATTAAATCAACTTTTAATTTGTGGGTTGCAAACTCAATCACACAGTCTTTATATACATGGGTGCAAACTACCAGATCACCCACTGGCATCTCCATAACTAGACTCTTTCATTAAACTTTTATCCCGAGGTATGCAAAGCTAAAATGATGATGAAATAAATGAATGTGTTGCACCCGGATCAATCAAAACATATGGATTTCTACCAAAAATAATCAACCTACTAGATATTACATCACGTGATGATGTTGCTTCCTGTTGGGTCATAGTAAATACCCTAGGCTGTACTGGAGGTCTATCAGTCTGTACACCCAGTGTAAAATTTACATATATAGAGGTACCACTCTCTCTAACTGCCCCTCTGCCAAAAGAACCTCTGCCTGCACCTGAAGTTCTACCACCTCTATTAGCACCACTCGGAATACCCTGACCTAATGAACTTTGAGCACCCTATTATTGCCAGTATCAAACTGTACAAGATTGGGACAATCCCTCTTTATATGCCCAAAGCCATTGCATTCTAAACATCAAATAGGTCTTTTTCTACTCAATACATTTCTTGTGCTTGATGCTGATTGCCTCATTAAATTCTCGTTATCATATGACTGGTCTTTACATCCCCAAAAAAGTTCAAGTTCCTCTATTACCCTTATACCCTACAGTATTTGACTTCACCTGATGAGAACCACTAGCTCCCCTAGTAAATCCCATTTATTTTCCTGCCCAGCTTGAAGCTTTTTGTTTATTTACTTGTTCCAGCTCTGCTCTTAGCCTTTCTTTTTCAATTATTTTCTCTACCCAACCTCTGAAATGTTCACCATCATATAGTAATAACTCACTCTTCAACATAGTCTATAAACCTTCTTTGAACCTGTAACATTTATGAGCTTCTATAGGAAAAATATCTGCAGCAAATTTATACAATTCTTCAAACTTATCGACATATTCTCACTATCACAGCACCCTATTTCAAGGCAATAAACTCATTTTGCCTTTCAATCCTGTAGGCTTCAGTTAAATACTCCTTACAAAATTCTATCTTGAATAACTCCCACGTTAATTCATTTCCATACAAGGTTCTGACTTTAGTAAACCATGCATCAGTAGTATCATGCAACAAGCCATAAACATTACTAACCCTTTGTGCTTCTATTAACTTCAAAGTGTTAAAGGCTTTTTCTGTAGCCTTCAGCCATCTATCTGCTTCCTTAGCGTCAATAGAACCATGAAAATGAAATGCCACACACTATTTAGCACACTCAGTAAATTTACCAAACTGTTTGAGCTGCTCCTAAGCTGTTAAAGTAGCGACAATAGTCTCTATTAATATTCTAGGATCAAGCTGCAAAATAGAAACAACTGGGGGTAGAGGAGGTGGGGGTGGGTTAAATGCATGCGGTCTACCCTCTATCTCTACATCATTATTCCTGTTATTTCTAGTCTCAACCTCATCCTCTCCATTTCTACCCGGTTGGCCACCACTTCCACGTTGAGAAGACTTAGAATTTTGTCTTTGAGCTTCCATGGTCCTATAAAGAAATACCATTAATTGATCAAAACAAAATTAAAAAGTCTACAGGACCATCAAACCAAAGCTCTGATACCAAAACTGTCACACCTTGCCCAACCAAGCACGAGGTGGACTAAATAAATATTTTAAGACCTTCACACGACTTTATTTAATATGAAATTTTTTTTATGTATAAATTTTTTTTTAATCCTTATAATAAAATCATACAAGTTTTGAGTAATTTAAGTTTCTATGAACTTTACATAAATATAAATAAAATTTACATAAATATAAATAAAATTTTATGGTTATATAAATTATCAAAAATCTTAATAAAATCGATAAAAAAATGTAAAAATTATAATACCCAAATATTTTTATTATAAAATTCAATAATAAATTCATTACACATCATTTTCAATATAAAACAGATATTTTTTTCATCCGATAATTTTAAAAATTATACATGTTCATAAAGTACAAAATATATATTCACATTTATTTTTAAATACACAACCAAATAGTTTTTAACAGTGTAGTGACCAACCTTAAATACATTACACTATACTAACACCAACACTCTAGCAACTTTCTCCTTACCTGATGCCTTGCTAACTTAAAAATTTATAATAAAATAATGAACAGAAAACTCAATGAATAGATATAATAAGCAGAAAACATTTAAGTTTTTAAAATATAAAATCTACAATTCTTTCATAACATATATATATATATATAATTTGAATAAACATTTCCATCATGTTCAAGTGAAAGAATATATAAATATACTCAAATTTCTTTCATTCAATTCAACTCAGTGACTTTCCAATTCTGTAATAATCTACCATACCCTAGGTCTGCAATCAGAAACACAACACTGGTCTACAGCCTAACCAAAACTCTTCTAGGCATACTTGCTGGCTAACCCTTCATCTCCATTAATAGGCACAGCCCTTCTCCCTTCACCGTCCATCAGTCAAGTGCCATGTGTCAAATGTGCGCATAGACAACCACAAAAT
This sequence comes from Bocquillonia castaneifolia, assembly GCA_948193215.1. Lineage (NCBI taxonomy): Eukaryota > Viridiplantae > Streptophyta > Magnoliopsida > Malpighiales > Euphorbiaceae > Bocquillonia > Bocquillonia castaneifolia. The sequence continues at coordinate 5,759 of CANYLF011267718.1, forward strand.
ATATTTCCCATGTGCATATCACAATCTCAACATCATTATAGAGCAAATGATCACAAAATCATTATTAAAAATATTTCATAATATTTATAAACTCATTCAAAACATCCACTCTCGATTCTCAAACCAAAACATTTATTCCACATATATCAAAACCATTGACAAAAATGTATTATGAATTATATTTATACATAACTCTTATAAAATATTAAATCCACATTTCATTCAACAACTTTTGGCACCATCATAATCAATATATAAATCATATTTAAACACATCAAATATTTAATAATTAAATAATAAAACTTAATAAATTTTATTTTGCAAGGACTTACATATCTACTCACCAAAATAACCACCAACAAACCACTATCGAATCCACAAAATGCATCACTTAGGTGTAGCACTTTCCTCTCTTGTTTGAGCACCTAAACAAGATATATAACTCATAAACAAACTATATAATCATATTAGTCTTTTCACACATATCTCCCAAGCACTTAAACACTCCTAAATATTTTCTAAAAAAACATTTATGCTATGAATCAAAATGAGGCTGCATACTTGTCTATATGGGCAAAACACATGTACTAACATTAAAACTCTACTAGAAATTATAAAAAAATGCTATGAATCTCATCTCTTTCAAATTTGTACCTCTATTATTTTAGAATCATTGGCAATAAGAATCATCTCAAAATCACTTCTACAAAGAAAGTTATGATTTTTTTACTATAACTACTAAAATTGCTCGAATCATCTGAGTTATAAAAAGTTCACCACTAATCAGCCAACCAAATGTACGAATTAAATTCTAAAAAAATTCCAGATTGTAGAAAACATCTTAACCTTTCTGTGGACACCAATTTCGCTCAAATCGAACTAGTATAACTCAAAATATGCTCAAAATACTAAAGCTAAAATTCAAAAGTCAAAAATCAGCATTATGAAATTTTAAGGAATCATGAAAATTAAACCCCAAATCAAATGATTTCTATAAAATTACACCCAATCCATGTTTAATCATGTCCTAATTACATGAATATAACCTCAAATTAAGTTTTCCTCAATTTCTACATGAACCCTAATAATTAAATTACTACAAAGAGATAATAACTCACCTCAATCAAGCTTATAGACCTTCAATTATTCTTCAGTTAATTTTCTTCTTCAATCCAAAGCCTTAAAGAAAAATTTTTGTTAAATTTTGACAGAAAAGGGTAAGGGGGCAGCAAGTAAAAGAAACAAAAGAAGAAGAAGGGAGAAAAGGAATACGTAGAGGAATAAGAAAGAAATAAAGAAAGAGATATAAGTGTTGGTGGTGGTGAGTGGTGAAATTGTCCACTAACTCAATTATTATTATTATTGTCATTGTTGTTGTTATCGAGATTAGAGGACCATAAATATAGTCTCTAAATCCTTAAAAAATTGTCCTCTATTGTTTTGGAGACAATTTAGATTGTCCCTATATTTTGTCCCTATTGCCTCCGTCATCTATTCTATAGAGGACAAAAATAATAAAATTGTCCCTCTTATAAGGATGGATGTCGTCCTCATTTTCAGGGACGATAATCGTCCTTAAAAATGAGGACGACTTTCATCCCCATCTAAAATGACAGCTTTCATCCCTAAAGTAGAGGACGACTGTCGTCCCCGTATAGTAAGGACAACCCTCGTCGTCCCCATATAATAGGGACAATATTCATCCCTAAAAAGAGGACAAATGTTGTCACCATTTAATTGGAACAATTACTCTATAAAAATTAGGATGACAAAAGGCACAGCATTCATCCCTATAATGAAATGAATTTTTTAGAGAAATAATAATTAAGATGATTTTTACATTTTATACAATACTAGTAAATTGTTTATGGTATAATTTTGTACTCGAACATATATTGTAAATATGGTCCAATGCAAGATTCAAAAAAAAATTATCACCAATCGAAGACTGAGAGGAAAAAAGAAACAAAATTGATATCATTTTCATTTAATAAAATAAAAGGTAAGTCATCAACATTAAATATCTAATATGACGTTAAAAGAAAAGATCCAAATATTGAAAGCTACTGTATGAAAGCATATTAAAGGTGAAATGAAATATTAAAGGTAAACATTTATAAAATAAAATCCATAAGTTCTAAAAATTTACCAGCTGGTACATTTTCTGAGATTCGGGGAGAGGCTCGAACACGCAAAATATGAGAATGGTTACTTCCACTACCACTAATATGAGTCATAGGAGGCGCTGCATCAATATATCAAATGTAAAAAATTTAACAATTATTAAACTACTAATTTTTTTTAATATTTATATGTATAAAAATTACCTTGTACATTATGTGAGATTTGAATGTCTTTCTCAATATGTGGATTTTGAGAATAATTGTTAGCACCTGTAAAATTTGCAATGAAAATTAAATATAATCTAATAAATGGTTGTTAGCACTGTCCAAGTTATAAATCCTAAAGTTAAATTCCTTATCCATTATGTTAGCACACCTGTACAAGTCAAGTTCCTAAAATTTTATCCTTGCAACTCATGATTGTACGCATGCAGTTGGATAATTATCCACACAAAAACTTGTTAATTAGATTATGAGTGCATTTAATAAAAAATTAAATACAACTTTATATATCATAAAGTTGCATTCATATATATATATATATATATATCAGTATTAGTAAAATATACAAAGCAAATTCAATAGTTTATACATTATATTACGAGCTTGCATAATGTAGAGAGATAATATATGTACCAGTAACAACTGAACGCCTCTCATTGGGAATAATTGTGGGATTCATAGAATTTCCATCTATGTCAGTTCTTGAATCTGATCTCCAACCCGCTGAAATAATAACATTTTAAAAAAAATGAAATGAATAGATATATTGTTAAAAATGCATCAAATTGATCATATAGGGAAATTCTTACCTAGGCCGGGTCCATATATTTTTTATGGACCCGGCCAATAAAAAACCACCAAAGTGCATTTTTATAATTTAAAAATAGAAAAAAGAAGGAAGTTATAAGTAAATGGTGGTTTCCTATTGGCCGGATTTATAAAAAATACATAGACCCGGTCTAGGTAAGAATGTTTCATTGATATAAACATTTAATTGATATTCCTTTAGTAATAAAATATGAAAATCAATAAAAAAAATTAAATTAAAAAATATAAACCAAATAATTATTATCACTCATTGTGAACATCACCTCTGCTGTATGAACCACTTTGATTACTATTATTTCTAGATAGTTGTCTCCAATCCCCTAACGCATTTTGCTTCACTAGAAATTGGTTGGGAAGGTGGAAGAGTGTCATCTGTATCATTGGTATCAGTTATCCCTTGATTAGTTTCATGCCTTTTAAGTGTTGGTGGTAACTTCCCTACACATAGATTTACGCTTTCCAGCCATCTTCTGCAATTCAAAAAAAAAGCACTTGTAATGTTAATATAAATTGTAAGCTTTATGTATAAATACAAATATGCTTCTAAAAAAACACCTTTAATCATCATCATCATCATAATCATTGGCTTCGTCTTCATTTTCAATGTCACTAGTATTCATGGGTTCAAAACTATTAATGCAATCATCATCAGTAAAATTAGTACGTAGTGAAATATTGTCTAATTTGATCTTCAATCTCTCTAGCAATTTCCAGTGGCACTTCATCAGCATCAACACCCACTCTATGTAAATTAGGAACCTCATCATCATTGTCTAATACGCATCTTGCATGATAATCAACGTCAATATCTTCTCCCTTAAACACCTCATTGTCTTCATCTATTTGGCATACATCATCCTCTAAATGTACATGCATACTATAACAATCTCAAGGATAAGTCTTCATTACAACAAGCCAATTAGAATCTTTTGGATCTTCATCATAAAACACCTGTTCAGCTTGACATGCTAAAATGAATGGCTCATCCGTTTTTAGACGGCGATTAGCCTTAACACTAGTTATTGAGTAATTATCTACTTTATAACCAGTTCCTCTGTGTTGCACATCAAACCATTCACATTTGAATAGATGAATTATGTTCCTTCCTAGGTATTGTAATTCCCACACCTCCTCTAATTTACCAAAATACTCCTTCTCGGTAGAATTATCATCTCCCCTAGATAATACACCAGCGTTTTGACTTTCTCTATGTCTTTGACGATCTGTAGTGTGAAAGCGAAAACCATTCACAATAAACCCATGATAATGCTTATATCGTGTTATAGGACCTTGAGCTAAATTCAGTAAATCATCTGAGACAACTCCTTGTGCATGCAACTCACTCACCTAAATTTAAAACATTAAAACTTTTAAAGTGTGAGGTCCTTTTAAAAAAATGAAAAAAGGCAGAATTATAGTAATATATATATAATATGAAAATACACATACACGATCAAAAAACCATGTTGTAAATTCTCTATTATACATTCTTCTAAATTCAGTGTGACTCATCCTTTGCTTGGAGTTTTTATAGTCCCTGAAAAAAATTAATTTTAGAAAATATAATATAATAATTAATTTTAGAAAATATAATATAACAAAAAATGCAAAAAAAATCTTATTCAAAAGTAACTTACTCAACATAAGGCCAAACTTCTTCACAATTATTAAGTACGTAAAGGTGTGCCTTTTTCCTTAAATCATCTGCAAGCCACAGATACTCACCTTTTCCTATCGGACGCCCGACTGTTTTAAATATTTTCAACCCACTGGTACTATTATTCTCATCACATCTATCATCATTTCGCGGTTGTTGATTAAATTTCGTATCAACCCCCACTAAATATCTAGAACAAAAACTCAAGCACTCGTCAGCCATGTAAGCTTCTGCAATTGAACCCTCTGGCTTCGCCTTGTTGCAAACAAATAGTTTTAACTTATGTAAATATCTCTCAACTAAATACATCCACCTATATTGAACTGGCCCAGCAAGTTTAGCCTCTTCAGGTAGGTGTACAAGTAAATGCACCATAATATCAAAAAATGATGGCAAAAATTTAGTTTCTAAAGTGCATAACGTCAAAACTATTTGTTGTTGAAGACGATCCAAACTAGAAACATCCAAATTCTTGCAACACAGATCTTTGAAGAATGCACTTAACTCAATAAGAGGCTCGCAAATATCTTTTGGTAAAAAAGAACGAACTGCAAGAGGAAGAAGTCTTTGTATAAACACATGGCAATCATGGCTCTTCATCCCTGATATTTTATGTTCTTTAATATTCACACATCGAGAAATTTTAGAGAGAAAACTATCTGGAGTCTTCAAATTTCCCAGCATCTTACATAAAGAAACCTTGTCACTGTTAGATAGCATATAAGGTGCTGGTTGAACACACATTTTGTCTTCTTTTCTAAATGGATGAAGTTCAGGTCTAATACCTAAACTAACCAAATCATAGCGACTTTTAAGTGTGTCTTTTGTTTTCCCTTTGATTTTCATCACAGTGCCCAGCACATTATCACACACATTTTTTTCTATATGCATTACGTCAAGGTTATGTCGAATAAGAAGCATTCTCCAGTAGGGTAACCCAAAAAATATGCTCTTCTTTCTCCAATTCTCATAACTATTAGAAGCATCATACTTCCTTTTAATACCTCGATTAAATGGCAATTGAGAGAAATTGTTGAACTCATTTAACACTTCATTACCAGTCAATGGTTTTGGTGTTTCTCTCACCTCTCTTGTACCATTAAATGATGTGGTGGTCCCACGCCATTCATGGTTGCAAGGTAAAAATCTCCTATGGTCCATATAACACATCTTCATTGAGGCAGGTAAGTGTCTGGAACTAGTATATTTATGGCAAGAAGGACAAGCATTATAACCTTTGGTTGACCACCCTCATAAATCTGCATATGCAGGAAAATCACTAATGGTCCATATGACAGCAGCATGTAATGTGAAATTCTCCTTGCTATGTGCATCATAAGTCTCCACACCAATCTCCCATAGTTCTTTAAGCTCTTGTATCAAAGGTTGAAGGAAGATGTCTATCCCCATTCCTGCACTATGTGGTCCAGGAATAATCATTGACATAATCAAGTTACACTGCTTCAAGCACATCCAAGGAGGCAAATTGTAAGGTATTAGGATGACAGGCCATATACTGTGTTGAGAACTTAAGTTTCTAAACGGTTGGAAACCATCAGTTGCTAGACCCAGTTTAACGTTACGAGCATCACTAGCAAAAGAACGGTGCAACTCATCAAATTTCTTCCATGCTAGACTATCAGATGGATGTCGCATTTTCTCATTATCACCATCATCATCATACCATTTATTCTTATGCCAACGCATATTTGAAGCTATTTCACTAGACATAAACAACCTCTGTAGCCTAGGTTTTAATGGAAAATACCTCAACACTTTATGTGGGATTCGTTTACTATCATCTACTCCTTCACAAAACTTCCATCTAGATAGTCCACATATTCTACAAGAAGTTGCATTAGAAAATGGGCCCCAATATAAGGTACAATGGTTCAAACAAACATCATACTTCTCATAATTGAGGCCTAGAGCACTGATGTATGAGCGAGCACCACTATATGACTCAGGTATAGTTTGTTTCCCATTGGGAATAATCTTCCTCAAGAAAGAAAGTAACTCATAAAATGACTTATTAGTCCATCGGTAGATACTTTTGAAATGAAGCAGTGTAACAATAACAACAAGTATTGATAGCTCACACTCTGAATGTAACTTCTTCTTAGCTTCCTCCAATAAATTAAAAAAATTGGCTGCATATCCTTGAGGGTTTTCTTCATTAGACTCTCTATTAGAATCAGAGGAATTGTTGCCACATTCTGTGGTAGTGTTAAAGCTTGAAGAAGCATAAATATCTTCTACCAACCTAACCATATTATCGTCAATGAAATTGTCATCATTGAGAGTTGGTTCAGTAGTGTTGGTGTCAACATCTTCATTTGAGAACTCACCATGGAAATGCCACACAGTATAAGTTCTCATAATTCCATGCTTCATCAAGTGATATATAACTTCAAATTTCTGCTTATAATAAACATTTCAACACTTGATACATGGACATCGAATTACACTACCACTAGACCCATGCCTAAATGCATAAGCTAAAAACTCTTTCACTCCACGAATATATGCAGGATTCTTATTGTTATCAATCTCCATCCAAGTTTTATCTGGAGCCATATCCTATAACACTAACCCAAACAAACAAATTTTGAATATTAAAAAGAGTAACCATGAAGTATATCAACTCAAAACATATAACAGTGATCAATTGACAAATAATTTATTTATCATTATAACATATAAGCATACTTCAGGCATACAAAACATATTTAGCATGATCATTGTAATGACAATATCCAAGATTTAAAATAATTGAATTAGCCACTTAAAAAAACAATTGAATTAGAATTTGAAAGGAGTCTATTTTTTAACTATCAATAACACATTATATATATGCTAGCTCACATGACATGGCAAATTCATTTAAGGTCAATTATTAAATATGATATTTTAAATATAAAATAAATAAGGTTTCCAAGAATCAAATAAATAAAAATTAGAGAAAAGATGGTATAATAAATGTAATTAATCATACCTGAAGAACACCTGATAAGCTTGCAGTGATAAAGCTTTCCTACTGGAAAAAAAGAAGTAAAATATTACTACTTATTAAACCACAAAAGAAAAAATAAATTAATAGAATATAAAAAAAATCATGAAAGCATGCACATAACTTTCCTTCACTAGCTTTTTAAATTAAAATTATAATATATTGATTATTTAATATAAAATCAAGACATGCGGTAAAACAAAACTGAGATGTATATATTTTAATCATACACCATCATTGTTACTCCGCAAACCCACCATACATATTTCAGTTTAAATATATTAATCATAAGGTTAAAAAGAAAAAGAAAAATAATAAAATATAAAGGACCATGTAATTGTTGTCAATATAAATGGCTATGCATACATGTGGACTTTTCTATTAAATGACAAGTAAGTGATTTTGATGTTAATTTTATAGTTCATTCTAGACCCACTGCCATATGTTCCATCTTTATCAATACACATATTTAGGAAAGACTGACCTCGATTTCTATGTGAATGTCAGGTCAATGCACGGAATGATCACTACAAGAAAACAAAAATAAAATTTTATCATTGTAAATGAACATGTTCAAGTGCAAATATTGAAAACTCTAAATCATGATTAGTAGGTTACTAGACAACCCAATAAATTGAAGCCACATATATTGAATTCCAATACATGAATTCATTGGGACATTTTATCAAACACCTTTCTTGCAAGTATGAAAAACCCACATCGGCCACAGAGAAAATGTTTATAAAAAAAACCATAAACTATGGCACAGTCAATTTTTCTTTAGAATTACCTTAACACTTGAGACTGATGCAGAACAATATCTTCAGAATAAAAATACAGAATAAGAATAAAAGAAAAGTGGAGAGCGAGAAGTCTTTTTACAAATATATGTATATGAGATAATTTAGGTTTAGGTTTAGGCGCTTCTTTTTGCCGCTAAATTTTTAGTAATCCAATAGGATTAGGATTCCCATTTAAATTTAACGTACAAGATCATAAGAATATGTTAGCAGTGAAGAGGGTAATAGACTCCTCAGGACACTATCCTTTTATTGGATTGTAAAACGGTCACTCATTTTAATTCGTTTCAATTTGATCACTAATGTTATATTTTATTTCAATTTAAGGCCACCCACCAAAATGAAACAAAAAATTGCTGAAATGGCAGTCAGAGAGAGAATATTCTCTGAATATTCTGCCACGTCAGCTACCCATCATCTGCCACATCAGCTTTGGGTAATACACCTCCCAAGTCACTGTCCTTTTATTGGATTTCAAAACGGTCACCCATCTTCAATTTGTTTCAATTTGATCACTAACATTCTATTTTTTTTATTTATACATTAGTACTTAAGGTTGTTCCTAGTTTATAGAGGTGTGCATGGTTTGATTTAAATAGTCTAGCACCAATAAGCTAACTTAAATAAATAATATTGATTTGTTAATTTTCAAACCAAAAAGATAGTAAACCAAAAGTTTTGGATTAGTTTGGTTTAATAATTTTTTTGAACTCCGGTAGGCCTCAAAATTTATATCCTCAAGTGGAAGAGAGGAGATGGACCTCTGTTTGAAAAAAAAAACTTTTCTATCAAAATTTGAAGCCCAAAAGAGCCCACATCCATCCTCACCAATTCTATTTTTCTTTAACATCCTGACCACATGTTTAAGGAATGAATGGTTAATACAGTATCAATTAAGTTTTTTTTTGATAATTGTTATTATTCTGATATCTGAAACCCCATTTGGAGCTCCGACTAATCTCAGTCGAGTTAGTTCCATTTGGAAACACACTCTCCCCATGCAGCCCTAAGGATCGAACTCTCGACTTCTAGACGTCAAGCCTGCAAGTTCAAGTGGTTTTACCACTTGAATCACGCCCCATGAGTAAGAAAAGTTAAGAAAAATTAGTAATTTAATCCTTTAATTTTGTGTTTTTAGTCAAATAGGTGTAAAATGTAAATTATAATTTTTTTAAATACTCTTAAAAAAAATTCATTTTAAATTTTCATCTAATATTTATATGTGAGTTATAAAATATTTAATTCAAATTTAAAAAATTAGAAGAAAATAATTTGCGGTCAAAATCATTTTTAAAAATTTTTTAATGAAAAAATGAAATAAATTATAAAACATATCAAAATGATATAATTTTTTTTTATAAAAATATAATTAAGACATTATGCTATTTTTAAATATTCATAAAAAAAATTCATTTTAACAAATTTTCATCTAATATTTATAAAATAGAACGTTAGTGATTAAATTGAAACAAATTGAAAATGGGTGACCGTTTTGCAATCCAATAAAAGGATAGTGACCTGGGGAGTTTATTACCCGCAGTGAAGAGGACCCTAAATGTTAAGTAAAATAAGTTAGGTTAAGATTTATGAATGGTTAGGATTAAAGAAGAGTAAAATGGATGGCTATGATACTTTTGTGGGTTATTAGATATAAATGCCCGTTAATATCCAAACTTTTGTATGTAGGACCTACGATGCATGTCTATAATTGCCATAGTTTTGACTCTAAAATAGAATAATATGTCCAATAAATTTGTTATGCAATAAGTTAAGACCTTAATATCTTATTTAATTTCATTTTTTGCCCCTTCCTAAATTTAATTAAGTATTATTTTCTTCTATTTTTAGGATTCCTAATTTAAAAAAGAATTGTCCCCATTTAGATTTGAAGGACAATTATTATAATTGTCCCTAATTAGAATTACTTAGGGCAGTTTAACATTTGAAATATCACCCACTTAAATTAAATATTAAGAAAAAATATCAAATAGTAAGTTGTCCCCAATTCAAAGTTGATTTAAGAATTAGGGACAATTATTATAAGTGTCCCCTAAATTTATATCTTTTTATTTTTAGGACAAATAAACATAAATTGTCCCTAATTTTTGTCCTCTTAGCTCTCTAATTCTGTAGTTGTTGTTGTTGTTGTTATGATCATTATCATCATCATATTTGCACTAATCCGCTCTCCCACACATACTAAATTAAAATTCTACCAACCAATTAATTCTTTACTCAAACTTATACTATAAACAACTCCTTAAACTTTCCTTACAATTTGGTCTTTATTCTAACCTAATTTCCATAAACTTTATCACACATACAATACTCTTCTAATGCATTCTACTAATAAACCTCTCATAAAAATAATTTTATTTAATATGTCATGCCGTGCTCATGAGGAAAAAAATAAAATAAAATTAGGACCCGGATATTATATTAAACACCTCATATGGTTACACATCTAGAGATTCAAGAAATTAAAACCTTGAGCACTCTTTTAAGCTAAGCATTTTCTAGCAAAAACTATCTCTTTAATACTTGTTTCTTGAGGCTTGTGTGCTCTTGTTATTCTTGCAATCTTTTTAGGGTTGTGTGTGGAATGAGAGATAGGTTATTCTTGTGAAAGGTTGAAGAGTGCCTTCAAAACTCTTCAGTTAAAGATACTTAATGTGAGATCATTAAGGGTTGATCTTGGTTTTGTGATTAGCCTAGGAAAATAACTTGTAGGTTGAGTGTGAGCCTTAAACACTCGTAATATTTTATTTTAGTGAAAACCCAATAGTTTTTGGGTAAGTGGATGTAGGGTTCAAGATTGACCCGAACCACTACAAACTTGTGTGTTCTTGATTTTTATTTTTTCGTGTTTATTTTTGTTTTGTACTAATCTTTCATTCACCTATGCACACCCCCCCCAGGTGCTATTAGGGATTTCAGAGAGGATGGTAGTATTATAGGGAGAAAAACCACCGTAACAACGGATGTTTATAACAGTAGAGAAGTCCATCGGATTAATGGCTACTCATCAATGGGAGGTGAAAAGTATGAATAGTGTCAAATAATTAATCTCTCAAACAAAGCCCTTAAAGAGTTGCGATCACTTCTGCAGCCACTTTCCTCCTCTAAAAAATATGGAAGGGCCTCAATAAAAGTCTTAAAACCTGCTATCTCTACTCCGGCCTTAACAGAAGCAGTAAGTTTCTCGTACCATCTCCTAACACCCAAAAGGTTCTTAGTTGTCGTGAACCTGACAGAATCACACTACATGCAGATTTGAGCTATGATAAGTATGATGATCCTAAATTCATGCATTCAGGGAATAATTACATATTTACAGATTACAGTCATTAATCATCACATACAAAGGATAAAATATAACATACAAAGGTCTAGACGGTCAGAAAATAAACCCAAAAAGTCAAAAATCCAGACCAACTACAGCCAGGAGGTTGTGCACATCTTCCTAGAGAAGCATGTTTCTAGGATAAGGCGCATGCCTCTAAGACAAATGGGTAGCCCCGAAAAATCACCTAAATCACGCAATCTGGTTTGAATTTTGAAAAATCGAGATGGTAGAAGTGTTTCACTAACCTCAAACAAGGTAAGGCTAATCAGATGTGTGTCTAAGCTCGCCAATATAGTGAATTCTGAGTCAAACTCGAATCATTAAGTTAATTTTGACCCCCTTAGCTCAGAATGGAGACTAGATTCATAGTGGGTCATCACCTGAAAGGTTAACCCTTAATTAATTTGAATTCAAAAGGGGATGGAAGCTATCTTTTTACGTGTTAAACGTAAGGCTCCACTTACCTTTGCCTAAGGCACGTACACTGAACCTTCAAAAAAAGAGGAAGGGAAAGGCACTTTTCAATATATAGAAACTCTGGGAAAACACTCTAGCACTAGTTTCTACTTTCTAAACTTCTTTCATACAGCATTTCATAAACAAAAACAAAGATTTTTTTTAACATCGATATAAGAATTTTATAAAGCTTATAAAATCTCTTGGCATCTAAGAAGGTGGGGGGGTGAATTGATTGTTTTAGTATAACTTGAACCTTAATGACAAATTAAAAATTTGAACAATAATCAACCACAACATAAGGTTTATAGTGGTTTGGGATATTAACCAATCCCTACATCCACTCTTCAGTTTCCAATTGGATATTTCACTATCAATCAAACAATACAAGAGTTTTATGGCTCATTCTAAACCTTACACAAAGTGGTTTTATCAAAGGTTATCCCATAAAACCTACCTAAGTGTTTCTCTCTCGAGAGCTCTAGAAATCCTTGTCCCAAGTGTTTTAATCTAGGTTAACACTTAAACCTTTCACAATAATTAATTCATAAACCTCACTAACCCCGAGCTAGCTTTACAAGGAATTAAAATGAGCAATCAATGCTCTACAACCAACAATACATGAGTGTAATAAAGAGTTAAAGGTTTTATAACTCACATACAAAGTTTGGATAAAATTAAAGCTTGTAGTTAATTAGCTTCCAAATGAGTTGCTAAAGAGTTTTTATATCCCCTTTGAGTTTTTAGACCGTTGGGAGTGTAATAAATGCAATTATAGCCGTTCGACCACTTCCCAATATTTTAAACCCGTAATAAATACAGGTCTACCAACTCACAACAATTGTTACATATAGGTGAAACGATCATTGTAGTTTAAACACAACGGTGATTGTAGGTGTAACAGTCCATTATGGTTGGCTAAGGTTTACCTGATATAAATGTCCACGGCTCATTACATCTTGTGTAACGAGTTGTTATATGTGTGTAATGACTCATTAAAAGGCTTGTTACAAGTGGTTTTCACTCATGGATCTCACTGTAATTCTTGGCCAATTTGCTTACATGTACAGTGATCATTACAGACTATGCCACGATCATTGTGCTCATCTGCAACAACTTGTTGCACATGAAAAGCTTGTACAAAATCCTAAAAAATACTCAAAAATCATTAGTTGGTTTAATTGACTTAGGATTTTAATCAACATCAAAACAGGGATCAAGTGCCCAAATAGGGTAACAAATTGATATCGTCTTATAATTCAAGTAGAGTTTTATTTGAGTTTTAAAATTTGAATCGAGCACATAGAATTAGAGCAGGTCCAACAATACTTCTTGATGAGCTCAATTTTCATATATATATTTATGGATAAAGAGGGGTTACCTCAATGATCCAAGTCATGTGACGACCACAGCACGGTGCGTTTAGCATATGGGAGCTAATAATGTGAGTCGCCACCCGAATAGGCATCGGGAAAAGAAATTGTTGTGCGTCTCTATTCCCTTAAGAATGCATAAGACACCAAAACAAACAAAGATTCCAAGATCGGACTTATGCATTCTTAAGCCGTGATTCTTGCAAGCATCTCATAGGATTATACCCATCTTCATTTCCACTACTAAAAGCAAGTAAAACACATAGATAAATTCTTACATTTTACAACATATAAAGCATGCAAAAGGTGAGTTTCTATACAAACAAGGATTGATTTTACATTAGCAAACCTGAATTAATCCAAATTACATGCAAATGGTTAAAACATATACCACAAACACATCAAACACCCTAGGTTGCTACCATTTTAACCTAATGATCACCAAATAGCTTTATTAGGTTCATTTCATGCATATTTCACCTAATTTTTACCAAAGAAGGTTAGATTACCTACCTTTTAGATATATTCCACGTGAAATTTTTATGCACAGAAGTTGCAGAGCACTAGGGGAGTCTGTGCAAGGTGCAACACCACTCTTCTGAAGCAGGGAGCTCCCAACGACACTATGAGGAGTGGCATTGAGACTCAACACCACTATAAAGAGTGGCGTTAGGGCCTCAAGCCCTCTGACTAGTGGCGTTGCCACTCATACATGCAAGAGACAACGGAAAATGCAACTTTCGGGCTTACCAAACCTCAAAAATTAGCAGAAAACTCAACCTAAACATCAATGCATGATGCAAACAACCTAAAACAAGTGTCCATATGGCACAACCCAACCTAGCATGCATCTAAGCAATCAAATAAAATGTATTAAGCACATACAGTAAGCATATAAATCATGATATTCATGAATCTTCACAAAACATGTTTAAACCATTCAAATCATGTTTGAACAATCTAAAACAACTTGAAACAAGTGCAAAACACTAGAAACATGCATTATGACATGAAATCAACAATATACATCATGCCAAGAACTTACAGTAAACATGTATCAAGTGTAGTAAACAACCAAGTACTGACTATTATGGAAATAAATATAATGCACAGAATCATTTTAGAAATCATTTAAACATCATAAAAACATGAATTAAATCATCAAATCATGGTCAATTAAACAACTTACAGTGAATTTTAATTAGAATTGAAAAGAACGTGAAACTCACTGTAACTTCTAGAAAATGATTAAAATCAATCCAAATGCGTTTAATGTTATTTAAAACATGTTAGAATGATCTAAAAAGAAAATAAAACATGATTTAAAACAATTTTTAGAATCAAAATCATCAAAAACAGAAAAATTGAGAAAATCACGTGTAGTGCAGTGAAATATGCAAAATTGCATAATAATCACAAATAAACATTAACAGTCACATAATCATGCCATAAAACACTTTAATTGAAAGAATCTAACATATAAACATGTTAATAATCAACAAAATAGAAATCTAATGAGAAATGCAAAAATCACAGTACGTACAACTTTCACGGCAAAATTAAGCAGATGAATATTTTAATGCAATTAATGAATGTGAATCATAATAATTTAATAAAAACAATAGAAAATTAAAAATAAAAAGGATCTAGAGCACTTACAGTGAAGATTTGCAGAATTTTGGATTCAACGGACAACTATTCCAAAGAAAATGATTTTAGCAAAGGAAGGCTTGATTTCCCTTAGTTGTAAGTTGATTGGCTTTTCTCTTGTTTTTCACGTACTGTTTCTTTTCATTTTTATTTTCTTATTCTTTTCTCTCTCTTAAAACACTCACAGAAGCTTTTCTTTTCTTATTTTCTCTCCAAATTATGTAAACTTGCCAAGTTCAAAATTCCAACCCAAATTTCCAACCCCTGTAAATGTGTTTAAGCGTGCCTTTTATAGGCAGAGGCTCTACCACATTGCCTATTTTCTAAGCAGAGGAGATTTGAATTTTAATTAAGGATTGATGCATTCAAATCTTCTGTTCATTTGATTTGAATTTTGAAAGTACGATAGATACAAATCTGATTTTGAATTTTAAATTAAAAGAAATCTCCTGTAACTTTAAAAGAGAAATGGACTTGGGCCTTAACTAACCTTAAACCGAGAAGAGCTCAATTTTTTGATTAAGAGGCCATCACATAAGACTTGAATAAAATATGAAGCTCATTCCAACCTTTAAAACCACAATCTAGGCCCAAACATCACACTAAGCCCATAAATATGGCAACAGATGTTCTAAGCCTGTTTTGGAGCCCTAAACGTCAGAATTCGGAAAAATGTATTAGAGACAAAAACGTGCAGAATGGCCCAATTTACCAAAAATGTTAGTTTTAGACCATTTTGAGTTTCGTATGAAAAGATATGATGAAAATAATGCACAGTTTCATTTCAAAACACTTTTCTGGCTTAAAGAAATGCACTTTCAAATCTGAAATCCATTTTGAAACATCACATGATCAAAATGAAAGCCATAATCATTCTACTTATGCCTTATGAGCATAAGTGATTATCATTGGGAACTCCGAGCCGCTTCCCCATTCCTGCATCCAAAAATTAAGTGTCTACAGTTTGCCCCCTGCTTTGTCGGAGGTTTGGAATATTAACTAATAATATGAAAAATGATGATAAAGCACTAACCACATAATTTTTGAAAAATAAATGCGTACCTCAGCTCTGGAGTATGCAACCTTACCTCAGACCTCGGCTGCCTCAACTTTGACTCAATGAGGAATAGAATAAAGCTTTTACCTAGGACCATTATTGCCTAAACTCTAAACTATTCCTATTCTAGTATCAGGCACTCTTGGCCTTCAACAAGGAAGGCATTCAGCACTATCAACCTTCCACAATAAAGTATTAGGCACTATCGGCCTTCCATAAGGAAAGCATCCGGCACTATCGGCCTTCTGCAGGAAAGTATCAGGCACTATCGGCCTTCAGCAGGAAAGTATCAGGCACATTAGCCTTCCACAAGGAAAGCATCCCACACTATCGGCCTTCTGCAGGAAAGTATCAGGCACTATCAGCCTTCTACAAGGAAAGCATCCGGCACTTCCAGCCTTCTACAAGGAAAGCATCCGGCACTTTTGGCCTTCAGGAAAGTATCAGGCACTTTCAGCCCACAACAGGAAAAGCATTTGGCACTTTCGACCTTCAGCAAGGAAAGTATCAAGCACTTCCGGCCCTCAATAGGAAAAGCATCCGACACTTCTGGCCTTCAGTAAGAGAATACATTTACCCTTTATAGCGTTTAGCAAAGAATGCATTTAGCCTTTACAGCGTTTAGCTTAGGACAATCATTCTAAGAAAGATAGAGTTTAGGCACTTACCTGAGTTGATTATACTCTGATTTTGCCAATTCTTTTGTTGAATCTTTTGGAGTTCACTGGGGATTTTTGAGAACACACTCTCCATTGAGAATCTTAATTATGACTCGCACTGGGGAATTAATCTGTTTGCTTCAGTTATAACTCATAATGGGGAAAAGTGTTTTAGCTGCATTCCTTCAATTTTCTAAGGGATTCCTTATGGTTTGATAATTTCTGACACTCTTCTGAATTTCACCCTCAATTGAACTTCATGGTGCTTGGACTTGCTTGCCCCCAAGAATGGTTTCTAATATCTTTGATGGCATTGACTTTACTTATGCACTTTTTCTTGTGGCTCTTTCCTAGTAGATGTATGCATGTCTTGCATGGATTCATGGAACATATTTATGCTCTAAGCTAGTGCATGTCATGTATTGGCATGTAAAAAGTACAAAGGCTAATACATATTGTATGTTGTATGAATTCTTTTGCTAAACTATGTTCTATAGGTGTATGATATGTCATGATCTATAACTACATGAAATGTATGGAGTTGTGGATATGAAATGTCGTGCATAGAATCCTCCTAGGGTTGCGAAATTTGCAAGAATCTGAAAATCATCCTCTAGAATATGTCCATGGCCCAACGCCACTCTTTTGAACCGTCATTCTATCTTTAAAATCTCGACCCGTTTCAACTCCTATTAAGCCCTGGACCTCCCAAGCTTCATGGATTATAAATAAGACCTCTGTGGCTCCATAGAAATGAAGAATTAAAGCCTTGGAAACTCTCCTAACTCATCAGAATGTTTCAAGATTCTTAGAAAATCCTGAAGAAACGTCTAAACAGCTTGGGAACACTATTCTGGGATTCTTTGAACACTTTCAACTTGGCAGAATTAAAGTCTTTCCTGAACTTTCCTTATGATCCAAAACTTCTTCATGCAGTAGCTGATTGCTGGAGTGCCAGAGATCACATCTTCCGCTTCAATGGAATTGAAGTTTGCCCCCCCCCCCCTATTGAAGAATTTGAAGGCATTCTGTGTTGGTCCATGATTCTACTGCTCCTCTAGCATTGCCTAGCTTATGAGCTCCAACCCTAGAATTCGTGTCTGTCATCTTCGAGTTGACTTTTGACCAGATGCAATCCTGTGTAGCTGGTCAATATATTCTGACTGAAAGACTGCTTGAATTGGGAGATTCAAAACCCAAAGGATCCAAGCCTTGGAAGATGATTATCAGCTTTTACCTTTATTCTCACTTCTTGCTGATATCTATAGAAGGTAGAGGCAGTTTTCAAATTGTCCACATCTTGGAATAGGTGAACAGAGGATATAACCCCTTTCCGACCATCTTGGCTGAAACTATAGTTGGCTTAGATGCTGCCAAGAATACTCGAAGGTTGAGAGGTAGCCCTTTCCTGCTTCAAGTATGTCTGTTTTGATGTCCTCTATTTCCCAGTTTTCTATCAAGGCTTTTTCTGACTCTTGTGAATTTTCTTTAGATCTGGCTTATAGAGAAATTGGCTGTAATAATGCCCCCAGCTATTCCCATAACTTACAAACCGCGTCAATGGCAATCTAGGAAACGTGCTTTGTTTGGAGTTCAACGTACTACTCTACGAGAAATCGGTGGTTGGACTGACTTTTCTTCTAGGAGTGAGGATCAAATCTACTAGAGCTGCCTATGGTGGAATCTTTCTTTTGTGACCACTGACTTTGTAGACGACTATGTTCCAGTTACTGGTTTTGGAACAGTGACTTTCTACTGTCTAGTTAGAGTATGCAGACAATATGGGATGGTGTAGAGGATTCCTAGTGCTATTCCCATCTTTGCCCCTAATGCTGTTACCGCTTACTTTCTAAGAGACATCCAAGATCGTTGGGCTGGCCAGACCATTCAAAGAAACTTGAGCTTCTCCCAGAGTATTACCACAGATGATCAGTACAAGGCTTGGGTAGCTTCGGTGAGTGCAAATACTTCTTATAGAGCTTAGACTTTGTTTCAGGATGAAATAGATGAAGATTTCCAGTCATGGCTTGATGTGCAGGTTGATCTTTCTGAAGAGGAACTGAGAGAACGACGTGATATGCTAATGGCTGCAAGTAACAAGAATGTGACAAAAAGGGCTAGAGATGATGCAAGAGCAAATTTGGATGCAAATTTTGAAGATATGATGAAAGACAAAAGGAAGAAAAATAAATAGAAAAAAATTAGGCTCATAACCATTTCCCTTATTTATGCAATGTTTTAATTTTTTAGTTATGCAAACATAGAATCGGATATCATAAGTAGGTTTGACAATTTTCTATTCCAAAATTTTATTTCATTAATATTAGCACAGAAGTGTACTTTAATAATTACAAATGATATTACTGCTATCTCATTTTTTTTCCTCTTATTAGCCTTAATTTTTACTTAGACTACCCCCATATTGGAGGTTTTCACCCTAGCAGGCTTTTGCCCTAATTTTTGCTTAGAATGCCTCTTTAGAAGGTTTTCATCCTAACGGGCTCCCTTATTTTTACATGAGCCGACCAAACGGTTTTCAACTCATCAGGATTTATTATTTTAATACATTTTTCTAAGGATAGTATTTCTTGAGGCGATCCAGGTTCACAGGTTCTCGAAATTCATTCCCTTCCAAATCTGATATCTTCACAGCTCCTTTAGGCAAAATCTTCTTGACCAGATATGGACCTTCCCAATTTTGCTTGAACTTTCCCCTGGGATCAAAAGGAATTGGCCTGGCTTACTTTAACACCCAATCTCCTTCTTTAATTGGCCTGACCTTGACTCCTTTGTTGAGGCTCTGGCTATCCTCTGCTGATATACCTGAGTGTGATGTAGGGCTTCCTTTCTTCTTTCTTCTAAAGATAATAGCTGTTGGTATCTAGATTTAGCCCACTGTGCTTCAGGAATCTCAGCTTCCAATACCACCCTTAGTGAATGAATCTGGGTTTCAATTGTCAACACTGCTTCACCTCCAAACACAAGGGAATAGGGAGTTTCCCCTGTGGCGGTTATCATGGTTGTGTTGTAACCCATAATAGCAAAGGGTAATTTATTTGCCCAGTCTTTGTATGTCTTTAGCATCTTAGCCAGAACCTTTTTGATCATTTTATTAGCTGCTTCTACTGCACCATTCACCTGCGGTCTGTAAGGCGATGATCTGTGACGCTCAATCCCTTTTTCTTCAAATGGATCTGCTGTTTCCCCCTGAAATTGAACCCCATTATCTGAGATGATATGATGTGGTTGCCCGAATCTATTGATGAGCTTCTTGTTAATGAATTCAACCATACTCTTTGCAGTAACTGTTGGTAGTGAGATTGTTTCCACATACCGGGAGAAATACTCAATAGTCACAATGATATATTTATGTCCGTTGGAGGCTGTTGGTCTTATTTCCCCAATAACGTCAATTCCCCAAGCTGAGAAAGGCCAAGGAGACGTCAGATTGTGTAATTCAGTCAATGGCAGATGAATCTGATTCCCATGCAATTGGCACTCATGACACTTTCTAACCAGCTTTATACAATCTCTGTCCATAGAGTCCCAATAATACCCTTGCCGGATTATCTTCATAGCCAAAGTATGCCCATTCATATGAGGTCCACAAACGCCAGCATGGATTTCTTTCATGACTTCTTCTACTTTATACTAATCAAGGCATCGAAGTAGTATCCCATTTGGAGCTTGTCTGTACAATATCCCTTTATAGTAAGTGTAGTTTCTCTAGGTCACTATGGACAGAGCGCCCGGGACGCGTCTTACCGCTGCCCGTCGGTTGGTGTCCAATAGCAATGGTGACATAACCACTAAATGGATTTTTACAATTTATGAAAAATGTGGAGTCGCCACCCGAATTACTTCGGGATCACCTAGTGATTAACAAACAGGTAGATTCCTTTTTGGGAAAATCCCATTCATCATCACACTAGATGATTTCTATGTTTGGAATGAGTCATCCATACTTGGGGCAATTTCCCATTTAATTAAGTAATGAGGTCATTATTTCCTACCAGAGACAAACAATATAAAGCGATAAATCACCCAAAAAGAACGATGCAATGAATGAGCACGCTTAATATTGTTTCTAATCAAAATTTTAGTTCTGCATTAAGTCCACTATATTTAACCTTGATTGATCGAGTGCGATTAGCTGGATTTTGGTGAGTTTCTGCTCGTTTTAATAGTAAAATTACCAAGTGGATTATTTCCTTATTTATTTATATGTGAAACATCCACAGTTGATTTCTAACTTATTTTTATTTTTATTTTGGGGTCAATATTTGCAGATTAGTTTATTTATATTTTCCCGAAATATTGGAATGACAGTAATATACATACACCCTTAAAGAAAGGAAAGGTGAAATGAGTTTCTACCATTTTATTGTAATTACCGGGTTTTAATAATTAAATGTCAGATTAATTACTTAACAAAAAAGATCTAGGTGATTTACATAAAAAAAAAAAAAGAAATCTTACCGATCGACCGACCTACCCGGGAGAGGATAAATCGATTGACCTTGAAGCTTCGATTGATTTATTGCTCCAAAGCTTTTATTTTCTCCTCTGCATTATGAAGGTCCGGCCGGACCTATGAAAATTCGACCGGACCTTCTAGGCCTAAGGATTTGAATTTAATACAAAATAGAAAATGAATTTAATAAATTATGGAAATCCTCCTAAACATTATAATATATATATAATATTACACTAAATTAAATAAATACTTCATAATAACATATACATTATAATATATGTAATATGCTAAAATTAAGTAAATACTACATTAAAACACATAAAAAAATTATGAAGACTATAATTAAAATGCTAAAAGTTATAAACTAAATTATATAGGGAAATAAAGACATAAACTAAATTAATTCAT